>JAXIVD010003436.1:22500-45000 GCA_036785275.1 Cancer borealis
ATACTGGTAAGGGTGAACTGGGGAATTGTGGGTATTTTTGCGTTTTTTTGGGTATTTTTGGTATATTTTTGGTGTTTTTTTTTTGTTTGTAATTTTTTGGTATTTTTTGGAGTATTTTGGGTGTTTTTTTGTTTTTTGGTATTTTTGGTTATTTTTTTGGGCGATTAAGTGATTTTTTGGGTGATTAAGTGTGATTTTTTTGGGTATTTTTGGTATTTTTTGGGTGATTAAGTGTGTTTTTTGGGGGTTTTTTTGGTATATTTTTGGTATTTTTGGTGTTTTTTTGGTATTGATGTTTTTTTGGTATTTTGGGTTATTTTTGGAATTTTTTGGATTGATTTAATGTGAATTTTTGGGTATTTTTGAGTATATTTTTGGGGTGATTAGTGTGATTTTTGCTTTTTTGGGGGGTATATTTTTGGATATTTTTGAGTTTTTGGGGTATTTTGGGTAATTTTTGGGTATATTTGGTATTATTGGGGTATTTTTAGGGTTGATTTAGTGTGATTTTGGTTAATATTTGGGTTGAATTAGATTTGATTTAGGCATAGGTTGAAATAAGGCGTTTTTTGGGCTAGTTTGGGCTTGAAAGTTAATATTATCTATTGTAAATTCCTTTCTTCATAATCCTCTATATTTGTTTTTATATTACTCTTTCACACACACACACACACACACACACACACACACACACACACACACACACACACACACACACACACATCCACACACACACACACACACACACACACACACGAGGGGCCACCAAGTCAATTTTTTCCGATTACTCTCTTTCACACACTCACACACACTTTCCCCCCCTCACACACACACACACACACACACACACACACACACACACACACACACACACACACACACATACACACACATACTCATACTCACCCCCTACCCCCCCAATCCACAGAAATAGTGCGCGAGGCCACCAAATCCCATGCCATCTATATAGTGAGTGTGATGCGGCGGGATGTGTCCGGCCAGGAGGACCTCTGGCATGTGTTTAGGCGGTACTCCGAATTCTACGACTTTCACCTCTCCCTCGTGGCTAAGGTGAGTGTGTGTGTGTGTGTGTGTGTGTGTGTGTGTGTACCTACCTACCTATCTATCTACTTACCTACTTACCTACCTACTTACCTCCCCCTCCCCACAGTTCCCGGAGTTGTCGACCGTGTCCTTCCCGAGTAAGCGAATGTTGAACAACCTTGCTGCTTGGTTTTTAGAGAAGAGGAAGTCCGAGTTGGATGACTGGCTGCAGACTGTCCTAACGCCATCCATCTTACAAGCTCATCCAGGCCTACTAGAAGCTGTACAGAGGTTCCTCGATCAAACCTCATATCTGTCTTCGCAATCTCAGAATTTGGCTAAGAAAGTGTGTGTGTGTGTTTGTGTGTGTTTGTGTTTGTGTTTGTGTTTGTGTGTGTGTGTGTGTTTGTGTGTCTGTTTATCTAGTTTTTTTTGGATTAAACTTTATATCTGTCTTCTCAGTCTCAGTATTTGGCTAAGAAAGTGTGTGTGTGTGTGTGTGTTTGTTTGTGTGTGTGTGTGTGTGTGTGTGTGTGTGTGTGTGTGTGTGTGTGTGTGTGTGTGTGTGTGTGTGTTTACCTAGTTGTGATGTACATTGAAATAGTTATGTTTGTCTCTAAATCTATAAAGTCTCCTCTTTCTCTTCTTTTCCTCTAACACCTCCCACTCCAACATCTCCCCCTCCACCACCTCCCCCTCCACCACCTCCCCCTCCAACACCTTCCCCTCCAACACACCTCTTCCCTTCTCTTTACATTCCCCTCCAATACCTCCCTCTTCTCTTCCCTTCATATCCCCCTTCCCTTCAACACTTCCCCCTCCAACACCTCCCCCTCCACCACCTCCCCCTTGAACCCCTCTCCCCTGCATCAAGGTGGAGGACAACCTTGTAGTCCCCTTCAAGACTGGAGTACATAATGTGAGCCGTGCGGTGAGGTCGATGCCGGATACAGTGTTGAATACAGTGGATGGCATGGTGGATGGGCTGTACCGACGGTTTGTGAAGCCAGCTCATCCCAGGCTGTCTGTTAGCACCGATTACGCACACCGAGGCTCTTTTGATCTGGAGGTGTGTGTGTGTGTGTGTGGTTGGGTTTTTTTCTCTCACTTTTGTTTTTTGAGTTTTTGTTTTTTTTGTGAGTGAAGTTTTTTTTTTTTTTTATTATTATTATTTTTTATTTATTTTTTTTATTTATTTATTTATTTTTTTTTTTTGTGTGTGTGTGTGTGAGTGAAGTATTTTTTTGTGTGTGTGTTTTTGTGTGTGTATTTTCTTTTTTCTCGCTTTTGTATTTTGTGAGTTTTTTTTTGTTTGTGAGTGTGTGAAGTTTTTTTTTTATGTGTGTGTGTGTGTGTGTTTGTGTGTGTTGTTTTTTTTTGTGTTATTATTTTGTTCATTCAAATTTTGATTTTATATTCGTCTTTATTATTTTTTTTTATCTATCCATCTTGTGTGTCTAATTCATTTTTCATTGATTTTTATTTATTGATTTTTTTTCATTTATTCATTCATTCATCCATCTATTAATCAATTAGCTCATTCATCCATCTATATATTAATTAGTTTTCTCATCCATTCATCCATCTATATATTAATTAACTTTCTCATCCATTCATCCATCTATATATTAATTAACTTTCTCATCCATTCATCCATCTATATATTAATCAGTTTCCTCACCCATCTATCTACACATTAATCAACTTTCCACACACTCATCCACACACTCATCCATTCATCCGCAGGGGGACGAGAACATCCCTCTCCGCATCCTCCTTCAGCTGATGGATGAAGTGTTTGACCTGAGGAGTCGTGACCAGTGGTTCAGGCGTAGGATAATGTTATTCCTACGACAGATCCTTAAGGCAATGTTCGGAGATATTGTCAACCGCAGGATTGTCGACTACGTGGCGTTTATAACCTCACCCGAGCAGGTCGCGGATTATGTTAAGACCTTTAAGTACGTGTGTGTGTTTGTGTGTTTGTGTGTTTGTGTTTGTGTGGTATCAATTGATTAGTTAGAGTTAGAGTTGAGCCCAATTTAGCATGAAAATTAGATGGGTGAATAGGGTCGCGCTGAACATAATAATAATAATCTATGTTAAAAAATTTATTTGGTAGTCATTTGGCTTTGAATTTCTGAGGTTGTTAATGAGTCACAAATAATCATACACATTATTAAGACAACTCACCTATCTTATACTTCTTCCTATCCACTTTCTTCCCTATCAATCCACAAAGTAAGGAATCTATTTATATCAATATCTCATCCTACATACACTTGCAATAATCACACTGACAAGTTCCATATACTTTAATTAACAGACACTTTTATTTCATCTTTCTTTTTTCCATATTGTCCACACAGTTGATTCCCTGAGGCTTATTACACAGCCTAATGCAGAATTACTCTTTGTGTTTTATTACTTCCTGTTTGATACTGAAGTCAAACTACATCAAAAATATCCCTTTATGATCAAATTTTATAACTAGCTTAGGTTAAGTTACTTTTGGTTAGGTCAAGTCAAGTTAAGTTAGATCAGGTTAGGTTAGGTTAGGTTATATTCCCTCATCAATCTCTATCCCATAGTTACCATGTCACTGTTTATTTCTGTTGTAGGGAGTCACTGTGGCCTAACGGAACACTGGTCACACCGTCACCTGAGCGTAACGATGCGATCAAGATGAGGACCAGGGTAGCGGCACGCACCTGTATGCTGGCTAGTATATCAGGTGGGTGGGGCTGGGGGGGGCCTCGCTCTAATTGGTGGTATCTCTTGCTCTATTTATTTATATTTTTTTTTTTTTCATTGTGTGTGTTAAGAAAATTGTTTTTTTCTCACTGACCAACATTTTTTTTGTTTTTTTTATTTATTATTATGTGTGTTGAAAATTGTTATCTCTCGCTCTAACTTATTATTTTATCAGTTATTTATTTATTTATTATCATTTACTTATTCTTTTTCTACATCATAAATCATTACATTATATAAAAGCAAAGATCAACTTACCTCATTACTATTATATATACATGCACTACTAATATTCTCTCTCCTCCTCCTCCTCCTCCTCCACCACCACCACCTCCACCACCTCCTCCTCCACGCCCCCACAGACGAGCTGAAGGCCATCCTCGGTAGCCAGACAACAGCCCGGGGTGTGTTGGGGGTATATGACACAGTACAATGGAAGGCTCTCAACAAGCGGTTGGTGTATGTGTTGTTAGAAGGCATGGTGGAGTCTCTACTGGCTAACCAAAGGCAGATACCACCCCTGCTAAGGTAAGGGGGGATGGGGGTGGGTGTGGGGGGAGGAGGTGAGGGTAGGGTGGGAGGAAGGATGTTTTAGAAAGAGAGGGAAGAAAGGAAGGTATTTTTAGAGGAAGGAGGGAGAGAGAGGAGGCATTTTTAGAAAGGGAAGGGAGAAAGGAGGGGAAGGGTGGGAGGAGATGGGATGGGAGGTGAGGGGAGGGTGGGAGGAGGAAGGGAAAGAAGGGATTTTTCAAGGAAGGAAGAAGGGAGGAAGAGATTTTTAGAAGGAGAGGGAAGAAAGGAAGGGATTTTTAGAGGAAGGAAGAAGGGAAGGAAGGAAAGAAGGGATTTTTAGAGAGGAAGGGAAGGAAAGGAGGAAAAGGAGAGAGGGAGGGAAGGAAGGAAGGTATTTTTTTAAAGGAAGGAAGAAAGGAAGGAGAGAGGGAGAGGAGGTATTTTTAGAGAGGAAGGGAAGGAGGGAGGAAGGAAGGAAGGAATTTTTAGAGAGAAGGAAGAAAGGAGGGGATTTTTAGAGAGGGAGGGAAGAAAGAAAGGAGGGAGGGAGAGAGAGAGAGAGAGAAGAAGAAAGAAGGAGGAATAGATGGGAGGAAAGAAGAAAGAGATAGGAAATGGGAGAGAAAGAAAGAGAGGGAAGGAAGGAGGTAAGAGAGAAAGAAATCAAGATAAAGCAAGGAAGGAATAAGATAAGATAAGATAAGGTCATATATTAAATCACCCGTGACCTCTTCCTCTTGACCTAACCTTCTACCATGACCTCTGTTGACCTCTCTTCCCCCAGGTCACTCCACGCCGGGTCATCTCGCATCACTGCCAAGAATGTACCTCACACTCGACGCACCCGCTCAGATAGGTGAGGTGGAGGAGGAGGAGGAGGAGGAGGAGATCAATAATTCAGAGGAAAAGTCACTGAAATAAGTCCTTTACGAGTCCTTTTTGAGTCCTATTGAGTCCTTTTTGAGTCCTATTGAGTCCTATACGAGTCCTTACATTCCATGTCACTCTTTTGTTGTGTTTGTGTGTTTGTTTGTTTGTTTGTTAGCTGGCACTTGTTTTGTTTTTTTGTTTTTTTTCATTCATTGCTAAAGAGAATTAATTGGAAAGTTTCACCTCAAATTTTAGCGAGTTTTGTTTATTCTATTCCTTATATTTATTCTATTCTCTATATTTATTCTATTCCTTATATTTATTCTATTCCTTATATTTATTCTATTCCTTATATTTATTCTATTTTTCCTCCCAAAAATCGCACAAAATGTTATTAATTAATCGGTGAAATTTGAATAAAACATCTTATGGGGAAAAAAATTATGTTGATGATTTTCAAAACTTTATATTATTATTTTTCATGCATTTTTCTCGCTAAATTTGAGGTTATACGCTATATATATTTTGTATGTGTATGTGTGTGTGTGTGTGTGTGTGTGTGTGTGTGTGTGTGTGTGTGTGTGTGTGTGTGTGTGTTGATTACCTACATATCATTAACTTAGATCTAATCATTAAGTTCGTTAATTTTCAGCCTCAGATCTGACATTTTGAAGTTAATATATTATGAATTATAAGCATTTTGTTATTATTATTGTTGTTATTATTATTATTATTATTATTATTATTATTATTATTATTGGCACTTATGTCTGTCTGTCTGTCTGTATGTATGTATCTCTGTTTATCTGTATGTATGTATGTATGTATGTCTGTATGTATGTATGTCACCACACTGTGATAATTTAATAATATCTTCTCAGTTATTAACGAAAATGGTAGATGTAGAAATACCGATTTATTATTATTATCATTATCATTATTATTATTAGTGTGAGTAGAATTATGTGTTTACGAATATTTATTTTTCATCTATATCTGCATGTAAGCTTGTTATAATTTTCTCTTGTGTGTTTGAATATACATTACATTATTGATAAGAAGAAGAGGGAAAGAAAGTTAAGTGTGGTTAATCAATTATTATCATCATCATTAGAAGCTTAATTGATCTAAATATTCAATAATTAAATCTAATCACGCAGATATATATACTTGTACTGTTAATGGTGACTTGGGGGGAGGGGGGGGGAGAGAGAGAGAGGCTGACTGGCGTACAGGTCATCTTAGGTCACGTGTGATGTGTGGATTAAGGTCATGTTGATTTGACCTTATTTTGTTATTTGGGAACATTAGGTTACTATTATCATTTTTATTGTTATTATCATTATTAGATGGAGAGTGAGAGAGAGAGAGAGAGAGAGAGAGAGAGAGAGAGAGAGAGAGTGTGTGTGTGTGTGTGTGTGTGTGTTATAAGATAAAAAAAAGAAGATTGTTATATATATTAAAGTGTTTTTGTTCTGAAGTGAAAAAATAATGTTTGAATAAGTAAATAATGACATTGACTGAAATATATTTACATGAAAACTTGAAACTACTACAGCATATATAAAGAGAGAGAGAGAGAGAGAGAGAGAGAGAGAGAGAGAGAGAGAGAGAGAGAGAGAGAGAGAGAGAGAGAGAGAGAGAGAGAGAACTAAACTTTTCATATATTTCTGGGAATGTATTTACAGCTGTGTGTGTATTGGAGTCAAAAATCAAATATATAAATACTATATTTGCATAAACAACTATTTTCATATTAATTCATCCTTTTTCAGAGAGAGAGAGAGAGAGAGAGAGAGAGAGAGAGAGAGGATGGTATAGTAGTGTGTGTGTGTGTGTGTGTAACCTTATATCACGTGGTTTTGCTCATGTACGGCTTCTGGATGTCTACCTGCACACACACACACACACACTGACACACACACACACACACACACACACATACCATACGTTTCAAATTACATAAGAAAAAAACTGATCAAATGACACGTCTGAGCCTATTGTTGGTATATAGTTTGAGAAATATTGAAGCTTTATTCAAGTACCATGTATAGGCCTATATGTTTTTAATTATAGTGTATTATGTATGGTGAAGGCTGTATTAAGGTGTACGAGAGTATGGTTTTGTTATTATCATTATTGTTAGTTATTTATCATTATCATTATTTCTATTATTATTTATCATTATCATTATTTTTATTATTACTGTCGTTACTGTTATTATTTTGGTTATTGTTTTTCCTAGGTAATTCCTCTATTAGCTTCGTGTTCTTTGTGACTATTATCATCATTATTATCATTGCTATTATTATTATTATTATTATTGACATTATTACCATTATCATTACTACTTTTATTATTATTATTATGCAAGGGTTATCGCGCATCAGTCACCTCCTCCTTCCCGCCCTTTTCAGTCACCCTTGAGACGCGTGAGGGGGAGTTTGTAAGTCAGTCTGTCAGTCACTCAAACAGTCATGTGTACGTTTTATTAGTGCATGTGCGTGTGTGCGTTTTTACCTGCAAACTCTGGTGCTGTTACTGACTGCTCATATAAAAGGTAAGTGTTATAATTGTGTATGTAAAGGTTAATTATATATAAACACTTTTTTTTTTTTTTTTATGCCAATTATGTTTTTTGAGTTATAAAATCATACTAATTGTGATACAGAATGTTTGCATCCATGAAGGTAATACTAAAAATATATATTCAATTGTATACAAGAATCATATATACGTTAATAGGTAAACATTCAATATCTCGTTACCTTTATAATGCAATGCAAATTCAACCTCAGATACTTGTTTAGATTATCTCAAAACAGTTATATAAAAGTTCTAGGTTAAGTTAGGTTAGTTTTAGTTAGATTTTTATTTAACTGCAGCTCTGGGAAGGTTATGCTAACAAAACCAATATTTTTTTTCGGTAAATATTTATAACCACTAGAATGGCGTGTGGCTACGAGAAAAAAAAATGGCGTCTGCACCTCGCATAACACCCTCCTTTTAGTTATAGAAAACATTTGATAGCTTTTGAATTAACATAACCTAACTAAACGTAACCTAAATAAAATAATAATAATAACTGTTTGGTGTGATCTAAATAATTATCTGAGGTTGAATTATAAAGGTAAGGAGATATTGATTGGGTCATCTTACGAATATTTACGCAGAAATATATATAAAGTTAATTTTGGTTGGTTTGCGGTGCTTAACCTAACTTAACTTTACTTTACTTCACTTATCCTAACACAAAAATGTATATAAAGTTAGTTTTGGTGGCCGGCTGTTTAACCTAGCAAAAATATATATTAATTTGTTTATTGAACTTATAGATATATAGAAAACGGACAAGGAAAATCAGCTATTGATGAAGTAGAATAATCAAAAGGAAATGAATAACTTTGAAAAATTGGAAAGAAGATTGCACAAAATTAAATCTATGTGATTATGAAAGGTGGAAAAATGGAATTATATTAGAATTACATTATATGGAATTCGATCAACTATAATGTGTAATAATGTACAAGGCTTGAGGTAATGACAGGAATTTATACATAATGAAGAAATAAGATCATACATTAGAAAGAGAATCAGAATATATTAAACTATATAAGAATCAAGACTTAATCAAAATGTATGAAGCAAAAAAAAATCTGGACTTATATAATCTGGACTTAGTGACAAAAAAAAAAAATAATAATAATAATGAAAATCAAAATATATGAAAAAAAAAACTTAATCAAAATATATGAAGAAAAAAAAAGAAGAAAACTTAATCAAAATATATGAAAAAAAATGAAAAACTTATCAAAATATGACAAAAAAAAAGAAAATCAAAATATGACACAAAAAAAATCAAAATATATGAAAAAAAAAAATGAAATCATCAAAATATATTAAACTAAAAAAAGAAAAAAAAAGAAACAAACCAAAAAAAAAAAAATCAGGAACACAAAACAAAACAAAAAACAAAACAAGAATAAGTCATTTTGCCCTGTTTTTCCCCATTCAATATATAGAAACATTAATTAATCTACATATCATTTGTAACTTCATCAATGTCAAAATGTAAAAACTAAACTCAACTTGAAATTAAATGAGATCAAACATTTCATCATTCATTTAAATTATACAAAAAAAAAATGAAAAAAAAGCACTATTTAAGGAAGAGAGGGAATGAGTGTGTGTGTGTGTGTGTGTGTGTGTGTTTGAAATGTAAAAACAAACAAACACACACACAAATTCACACTTTTACCCCCCCCTTGAGGCACCTAATAAATTCTCCTTATTACTCAAACTCAATCAAATAATAAACCAATAAAATATAAATCATCATCATCACATTCACACACGCGTTGTATTTATATTTGTATAGACGGATGCGACTGTCCACTATCTTGCAGGGTTCGTAGCTTGCATAAACGCCACGACTCGCTGTAAAGACCTCGGTAGAAAGACTCGGAGAAGGGTAAAGGACGGTAACCTGTGTACGTCTGTCTGTGTGTGTGTGTGTGTGTGTTGATTGCTGGCCTAGGGTTGGAGTGGCACCATCTTCTCTCTGTAATATAAAGTGAAGTGTTAGTATAGGGTAAGAGAGGAGTTAGTTCATTTTCATTCTATAAATATAAGTCCTCTTTTTGCCGCTGCGGTGTGTGGTGTATGTGGTAGAAACATTGCCTGGTGGTTTGTGGTACAGGCTCGCTCGCTCTCTCTCTCTCTCTCTCTCTCTCTCTCTCTCTCTCTCTCTCTCTCTCTCTCTCTCTCTCTCTCTCTCTCTCAACTGGTACACAGCATCTTCCAAGTTATGTTAGGTTAGGTACGGTTAGATTTGGTTCGGTTATATAAGCTTTTTACCCCAAAGTTAGGCACGTGCCGTATCTATAACTGAGCACTATGAGGATACGGCACTTGTTAGGTTATAGTTAGATTAGTTTAGGTTAGGTTAGATTAGGTTCAGTTATATAAGCTTTTTCTATTTTATTACCCAAAAGTTAGGCACGTGCTGTATCTATAACCGAGCACTATGGGGATACGGCACTAGTTAGGTTAGGTTCGGCTGCCGTACCCGTAAGCACCGCCAATAAACCAATCAATTCACCACCTAAACTAAACCACCACTATAATAACATAAACAAAAACAAACAAACAAAATTAAGTTCATAAGTTCAAACAATAATAATAACAATAATAATTACCCGAGACTGTCATAAGGTTTCATAAAGATGTTGGATTGCACCTTTAGGATCTCTAGTAAATTCTTCTCATATATCCTCCTCCCCATTATCTCCTCTGCCATTAGCTCTGTCTTCCTCTTCATCTCTACAAGCTCCTTCTGCAACTCGATTATCTTGTTGCGGTTTTTATCCCGGCAATTCTTAGCTCTGATCGCATCTCTTCGCTTCTTCTCCTTTATCACATCTTGCAAAGGTTCAAGGGCATAGAGTCTCTTCTTTTGTGCCTCTGTTTTGTCTTTATCCACCTTGCGATATCTCTTCCGTTTCTTCTTGGTGGTGGTGGTGGTGGTGTTGGTCTGGTCTGAGGTGGTGGTGGTGGTGTAAGGTGGCACTGTGCTGATGGGGATAAGTTGTGTTGGCACTATGGTGATGTCCTGTGGCACTGTGACCAGCTTGGGCTTGTAGAAGGGAGTAGTAGTGTCGTTGGAGTTTGTAAGTGTAGGAATGCCATGAGTTTCAAATACTGCGTCAGGGTTAACGTAGTGGAAGGCTTGGCTCCCTGTCCCTGTCCTGGCACTGCTGGCACTACTCACCTCAACCCCAACCTCACTCTCATTACGACTAATCACCTCACCCTCATTAAGGATGGATTCAACTTCCTGAAGCGTTACTTCATAGAATTCGTCCACTTGTGAGAACGGAGACGGAATGTTACCGAGCTCAAAGTGTAGTGAATCTGTAATAGAGTTGTCAAAGTCAAAGTTTAGTGAATCTATATTACAAATTGCACTTTTCACCTCCATTCTTGGCTGTTGGGATGAGGTTATGCCGTCACTTAACACCCCAAGGGAACAGTCACTAAGTTCACTAAAGGCTGGAGGGTTTAAAATGTTCCACAGATCCTCAGTTTCATCATAAGAAGTCATCTGGAACTCCATTTTCAGCTTGTTTATATTGCCTTCCTCACCTCTCACACTGCTCTTCTTTCTACACAAACACCACTAAACACTCAGCTGTATGTCTTGGTGTGTGTGTGTGTGGTGTTTGGTGGTGTGTAAAAAGGGTGTAAAGAGGAGTGTGTGAGTGTGTGTGTATGTGTGTGTGTGTACGTCTTGTCACGTTATGTCTCAAAATGTCCTGTTCTGTGGTGAGTTATCAATTGGTATGTCTGATTTCTTTTTACTCTGTTATCAATGTGTTATCTAGGTGTTATGTGTTGCTTAAGTGTTGTGTTGTTTTGTTTTATATTTGATTGTTTATTTGTGTGTTACGTTTTGTGTGTTTCTTTGTTTTGTTATCATATATCTTGTTCTGTTGATCTGTTCCCAAAACGTATTGATGAAAATACTCAGTGTCCAGTTAGTTTTTTTATTTTATTTTATTTTTTTGTATATATGTTTAGATAGAGACGTATTTCTCTATTCATTATTATTGTTATTATTATTATTATTATTATTATTATTATTATTATTATTATTATTCAACCTACAACAAAGGAGGAGTTGATAACGAATGTATATACTTTATGATAATAAGTATACATTAGTTATACAATATATTCATGGCTTCAATTATTACTTAACTAAACATAATAACATTCACCAATTCCTTATCAATATTAGTTGGTATACGTATTAGGAGGATAATGCAATACCTCAAAATAGATTATTATATTACCGAGAATCATTTGAATACATTAGTTTATATACACCAATTCCTTATAAATATTAGTTGGTATACATATTAGGAGGATAATGCAATACTCTGACCTCAAATTAGATTATTGTATTACCGAAAAGCATCCTTATAATGCATTAGTTTAGATTAGCTTGCATTAGTAAAGTAAAGTAAGTGATTAGTTTAGTCAGTTAAATTAGTAAGGAATTAATGGCAACTTTCTTTGACGTCATTAGGACAAAATGCCAAACCTTGCTATATAAGTAAAAAATGTACACCACCATAATTACTATATAATTACTAATGTTATAACTAATTAGACGTGATGATAGTAGTAATAGTAAGTGGTCTTGATGTACTTATTCTTATGTAGGTGTTTAGAAATTACGTTGGATGCGAAAAAAGAATATAATACAAGCAGGATGTGGCGTGTGTGTATGTGTGTGTGTGTGTGTGTGTGTGTTGTGTGTGTGTGTGTGTGTGTGTGTGTGTTCTCTCGCTCCTCAAACCGGAAATAGCCAACTGAATATTTGTGGCATTATTCTAGTCCATTAGAATTTTCCTTTTAACCATTTGTGATTCGAATCTTTGCATAACAGCAACAACAACAACTTTATTTTGTCTTTTTGTGTAATACAGAAAAGAAATTTGCTTTAGATTAGATTCTTACTGATAGAATTACAGGATATATATATGTCAAACTACACTACAATACTCCATGAATCCATTGCAATGACGTTCAGGATATCCCCAGACACACCCAGGAGATAAAGCTTTTCCCCTTATCGCTCCTCCGCGCAGGAAGAGCACGGGCTGATCCTAAAAGCCCGTCAGCGTATATTTATTGTGATCAGAGGCTCTATCGAGGGAGATAAGGCAGCAAATAGTAACTACCGTAGGTAGGCAAGATGTTAGAAGCTTTCATAGCAAGGGCAATTAGAAGACATTTAGATGAACACAAGCTAATTAGACATAGTCAACATGGTTTTAGCAATGGGAAGTCATGCCTCACAAATTTATTATCTCTCTACAGGAACGTATTTGAAACCATAGATAAGGGGAACGAGTATGATATAGTTTATTTGGACTTGAGTAAAGCCTTTGACAGAGTACCCCATAGGAGACTGTTAAGTAAAGTTAAGGCTCATGGCATAGGTGGGAAGGTCAGGGCCGGTTCTAGGTCAGCAGGCGCCCTAGCTGGAAATAATAACCCAAACAATTGCAAACCTTTTATTTCCTCTTTATTGTCGTTTGTCACACGACTCGCACTACAAACATTAAACATCATTAATATTTGCTTATTAAACATTAAATATCATTAATTTGCTTATTGCATTGCTTACAGCGTCTTCAATTAAAAATTTATTTGAATAAAACTAGTAAAAACAAAATACATCTCTTATTCATGCTAAAGACATAGCATATCATCTAAGCGTATACAGTTGTATTTTTATTTATTTATTTATTTTTGACAGCAATTTGCCCCCCCCCCCCCCCCCCAGCAGATGGCGTCCCAGGCGGCCGCCTGGGGGGCCTGTGCCTAGAAACGGCTCTGGGGAAGATACTAGAATGGATTAAGGGATGGCTTACTAGTAGGGAACAGAGGCTACAGATTAATGGGAAGAAATCAGAATGAGGTAATGTCACTAGTGGGGTTCCACAGGGATCAGTACTAGGACCATTGCTATTCATAATATATATAACTGACTTAGAGACAGGAATAAGCAATGATATCAGTAAATTTCCCGATGACACAAATATAAGAAGACCGGTAAAGAATATAGATGCTGCTAGGATGCTGCAGGATTACTTAAATAGGCTGTACGAGTGGTCAGAGAAATGGCAGATGCAGTTTAATGTTAACAAGTGTAGCATTATGAGCGTAGGTAAAGATAATAGGTCTATAGACTACACATTAAATGACACTACACACACACAGGCAGACAGACAAATTAGTTCAGTACACACTGTCGTCGCTATGGATGGATAACAAACACCTGAACACATTAACGTGGTGACACACTAAGTAGGAAGGCGAGAGAGAGAGAGAGAGATAAGATGTTCTGAGAAAGTAGGATATTCTGACAACTATTAAGCCAAACTTATCAACAACAACAAGTAACAAGGACGTACTGGCTATACTCTTATCAGTCTCTTAGTGGTTCATTTAGAGAATCAAGGTCGTTGCATTCATCATTTGACTTATTGTATTGATCTATTTCTTTCTTTTTAACTTTAGGGCATTGTGTATGTGTGTATGTATGTTGAAATTGTTTAGGGGAGCTGTGTGTGTGTTAGGATGTATGAAAATGTGGATTGGCAACTTAAACAAAACACACACACACACTCATCCCCACCAGTTGTCTCTTCTCCGAAATATACTGCGTGGTAGGAGTCCGAGGAACCAGGCGCCCGTCAGTACACGTAGACAGACAGCAACAAAATAAATAATGTTAATATTCCTATAGCAACAATAAGTAGTAGGTGCTGTCTGTCTGTCTGTCACCACGAGCCAGGTATTTTGGGTTCAATTAATCTGCAATTTACAACCTTAATGGAATTTCCCCAAGGTCGTGATCTGCTGTGCGTGTCCCCTCTGCACCCTTCCCTGAACACATTCCTTAATGACCACCAAGCATTAAACACGCTCACACCACAGGCTTTATAGTGATGCTGCTGCTAACAGTAGTAGTAGTAGTAGTAGTAGTAGTAGTAGTAGAAGTAGTAGTAGTAGCAGTAGGGAAGCTGGTGGTTTACTTACTTGGTTTACTTGGTTTCTGTTTAGAGGTCTATGCCTCACAGCCATGGTGGACCACCGCTGCACCACCGTGGTGCCCGACCACAGCAGTTCCTCCCAGTAAACAACTTAGCATCACAAGCCCGGGCGGAGACCCGATCCGATCTGCCGACCTAGCGAATGCAAGGCCAGCGCGCTACCATTGTACTAGCCAGGAGGCCGTATATTTTTATTTATAGGAGATTTGTTTTCTCCCCCCTGAAAGCGGGTCACAAACCCCGTCTGAGATCAGGTACCTCATAACTGTTTGGTGAACAGGGACCACACACTTATAAGAGACTTAGTCCATATGTCTCCTACCCGGCGCGGGGATCGAGCCCGCGACCTCTCGCTTGTGAGGCGAGCGTCCTAACCACTAGACCACCGGGTGAAGTAACAACAGTTTGAGGATAGAGGTGGAGTGGTGGTTGAAATAATCAAATAGGAGACAAGATTTGTATATTTTATTAAACATTTAAAATTATTGGAGTCACCGGTGAGAACTTTGTACAACTTATGATTTATTGAGCATTTGGTGGTGAGGCGAAGATGTGATGTGGTGAGGTGAAGGGGGTGTGAGGTGGGGTGTTGAGGGATGGGTGAGGTGGGGTGTTGAGGGATGGGTGAGGTGGTGGTGTGAAGGATGGGTGTGGTGATGAGATGTAGGGGGTGTGTGGTGGTGTGAGGCACAGCTGGCGCTGCAGCTCGGCCTCCATCTGCCTGAGCCGCTGCACCTCGCCCTGCAGCTCGTCCCGCAGCGCCGTGTAGTGCTCCACTTGCCGCTGCAGCTCCTCATGTGCCTTCCTGTTCCGGTCACGGTTCTTCTTGGAGTTGATGGCGTCCAGGCGTCGCTTCTCCTCGTCGCGGTTCGGGAGTTTTTCCTTCATATCGTACAACTTGGGCCGTTTGGCCTGGGTGTAGCGCCGCTCCCTTCTGGCACCAGTGTTCCGCTGTCTGGAGGAGGAAGGGGTGGGATCACCTCCCCCCACCGGGATGGACAGAGGTGCGTTGTGCGGGGCCTCCAGAGGCAGGTGCGCCACAGGCAGAGGCACAGGCACAGGCAGAGGCACAGGCACAAGCAGAGGCACGGGCAAGGGCACGGGCAGAGGCAGGGCCCCGGCTCCGGCCCCGGCCCCGGCCCCGGGTGTGTCCTGCAAGGGGTTCTGCTCTATTCCCAGCAACAAATGGGGCTCCAGCACGTCGCATATCTCGCTAAGTATGATCATGACCCTCGACCCCTGGAGGTCCTGGGGGTCCTGATGGTCGTGGTCATCCAGTTGTTGGTGCACCTGCTGGCAGATCATGTCCAAGGTGGGGTCTGGCACCTGTTGAAGCGCGGCGGGTGGCGTGGCACGGGTGAAAGTGTCACTTTGATCCATGCCCTTGGCCACGGGGCTGGTGACGTCGGGGCACAAGCTGGGCACCGACATGAAGTCGTCGTCGTAGCCGCACAGGTTGGGTGGGTTTGGCCAGACCTTTGGTGACCAGTGGGTGTCCATAGTGAAGTGTGAAGTGTTAGTTTGTATGCCTTGGAGCGGTGAGCGTCAACACAAGGGTGGGCACCAGTGATAGCCGGGGACACTCCACCTTCACTCACACACTGAGGGTGCGAGGCTTGCGGCCTTACTACGCCTTGCAGGGTGAGCGGTGCACAGTGCACAGCGGACACTGAACACTAGCTCACTGGATAGCAGCTGCAGCCTGACTGAGCAGTGAGCCGTGCCAGACTACTTCACCAGCCGAGCGGAGCGTGACTGGGTGCACTGGGGACTGTGGTGTGGGCCGAGGTGTATTGCGTTTATGTATGGATGTGGGTGTGTTGGTGGGTGAAGCCAGGGGCGGTATGATCATGTGGTGCAATACCACACAAAGCCATTTCATGAACTTAGTTAACACTGCCATGTCCCACACACACACCAGATACATCACAATACTTGCAGGGCCACGCCACCATGCACCAGGCACCAGGCACCACGCACCACGCACCAGGACTCGTGTTACCAGTCATCACACTTCGTGGGGAGGCTGGTGCCCGCCTCACGTCAGAGTGTATGACGTCATGCTTGGATCATCCCCCCCCCCCCCCCCCCCCTGTCCCACCTGTGTGTTATTCACCAGACTCTGGTCTGCAGCATCACGTGTTGAACTCGGGACTCCCACCCATTACCCTAACAGAAAGTTCATGCACACTGATCTATGGGTAAGGGTGTGCCCTCTCTCATACACACACACACACACACACACACACACACACACACACACACACACACACACACACACACACACACACACACACCCCCTCATCCTCGTGCTGAAGGGGCACACTAACCATGACCTGGCAGTGGAAAATACTTAGCAACCTGAGCAGGGTTCGAACCCTCGCCTGTTCAGTGACAGGCGGGAACATTACTGAACCACGGGAGCGGTGTTCCCACACACCTTATACAAAGGTGGTGGTGATGATGGTGATGGTGATGGTGATGATGGTGGTGGTGATGGTGGTGACATGCTTGATGTAGCCTTATGTTTCATTATCCTGCCCCGGCGTTAACAGCTTGTGTACATATTACTGTGTGTGTGTGTGTGTGTGTGTGTGTGTGTGTGTGTGTGTGTGTGTGTGTGTGTGTGTGTGTGTGTGTGTGTGTGTGTTTATGTGCGTCACATGAGGGGCTACATATATACGCACATCCGCCTCACCTTCTTAACATTCATTGTAGGGAGGGGGGACGGGGGGGTATAACTGTTACACCCAACAAATAAACATGATATTCTCTCCTCCAGTCTGGTGTTGAGGTGAAGGGTGTCCACCGCCGGAAATACACCCCAAGGATAGCCCCCCCCCCCCCGCTCCCTCCCCCCTCCCCCCCTCCACATGACGCTGTGGTGGTGGTGGTGATGATGGTGATGATGGTGGTGATGGTGATAGTAGTGATGTTGATAGTGGTGATGGTGATGATAGTGGTGATGATGATGGTGATGGTGATGATGATAGTGGTGATGATGATGGTGGTGGTGATAGTGGTGGTGATGGTGATGATGATGGTGATGATTCAAAAAATGGTTCAATTATTCACTGGATTAAGAAAACAGATGGCAAGTATTTTCAATGATGATGATGATGATGGTGATGGTGATAGTGATGATGATGGTGATAGTGATGATGATGGTGATAGTGACAATGATGGTGATAGTGACAATGATGGTGATAGTGACAATGATGGTGATACTGACAATGATGGTGATAGTGACAATGATGGTGATAGTGACAATGATGGTGATGGTGATAGTGATGATGGTGATAGTGACAATGATGATGATGGTGATAGTGATGACAGTTTCCCAATAGCCCGGGTTCACACGAAACACTTTTAATGGTCAGTAGCCGCCATACAAAAAAAGTGGTAACTGAAAAGTGTTGAGTAAATACACTTTAATTAAGAGAGGAGCAAAGTGAACGTCCTTGTATGTATGTATGTATGTATGTATGTATGTATGTATGTATGTATGTATGTAGCTATTAGTGTTACCATCTCCTGACCTGACACTTGCTGCGACTGAAACTGAAACTTCCTCTCTGAAACATTCTCTGAAACATTTCCATCTTCGCTGTAACTGCTTTTTCCTGAAATATATAATGGGTATTTGTTTTTTCTGAAATATATAATGGGTATTTGTTTTTTCTGAAATATATAATGGGTATTTGTTTTTTCTGAAATATATAATGGGTATTTGTTTTTTCTGAAATATATAATGGGTATTTGTTAAGCCACTACTCACCATTATTTTGCGGTAGTAGTAATAGCGATAGTAGTAGTAGCAGTAGTAGTAGTAGTAGTAGTAGTAGTAGTAGTAGTAGTAGTAGTAGTAGTGATAGTAGTAAATATGACTATACTACATGTCCATCCGTTGGAAAGTCCCCTACCGCCACCACCACCACCACCGCCATCACCGCCACCACCACCACCACCACAACCAGTATCACATTGGCGGGTGTTTCCCTTCTTACGTCGGGAAATCTGTCTGTCTGTCTGTCTGTTTATCTGTCTGTTTGTCTGTCTGTCTGTTTGTCTGTCTGTCTGTTTGTCTGTCTGTTTGGTAGGCTTTGGGAAGGCCACACACTTACACTATCAATTTAATCATAGATGCAGAGTGAAGAGTTGCAGAGGGAGAGTGAAAGGAATATATAAATGCTTTGTTGTTGTAGTATTGTTATTGTTGTTGTTGTTGTTGTTGTTGTTGTTGTTGTTGTTGTTGTTGTTGTTGTTGTTGTTGTTATTGTTGTTGTTTATTTCAATCGTCATTTATCTTCCTTTCCAAATGTCTATCATATTATTGAGAAAATGGAATTAATGAAGCCATTATTTAGTTATTTATCCATCATGAATAACTTTACTTTATTTTACTATGACATAGAACAGTAATTAACGTATGTATGTATGTATGTATGTATGTATGTATGTATGTGTGTATCTACTTTAAGTTATTTATTTTATTCATTTATTTATTCATGTATTCATTTTTTATTCATCTCCACGAAAAGGGAAACACGGAATATATACAATAGTGATGTATAATGAAATAATAAATAAAATATATATATAAATGAAAATAATAGAGATAGAAAAGATATGATAGGATTAAGATTTTATAAATAGGAAATATTGACTCTCTCTCTCTCTCTCTCTCTCTCTCTCTCTCTCTCTCTCTCTCTCTCTCTCTCTCTCTCTCTCTCTCTCTCTCTCTCTCTCTCATCTTTCTTCTCTATTTCTTTCCTCCTATCTCTCTTCCTTCTTTTTTTTCATTACTGTTATTTCACTTATTCTTTATTTTTCTTCTTTTTTACATTCCTTTCAACTTTCTTTTCTTCTATTTCCTTTCTTTCTTTCTTTCTTTTTTCTTATTTTCTTTTCTTCGTTCTATTTCTAACTTTTTTTTTTTATCATAATCTTTCAAATTTTTTTTTTCCATCATTTATATAAGTCAATAAATAAAGGATCGAGTGACTATTCATTCAATATTGGATCCTATTTACTGCATTTATATTCCTTTGTAAATTAATATATGAAGCTTTGTTGCATCTATTCTTTTGGGGTTTTTTCTTTATCATCATGAATTGCGACACACACACACACACACACACACACACACACACACACACACACACACACACACACACACACACACACACACACACACACAGACATACACATACACATACATACACATACACATACATAAGGAGTTGTCGTAGGAAGCACATCCGGTCGATAAGTCAGTCAATTAAGGCAGTTAAGTCAGTCAGTTTAGTCAGTCAGTCAGTCAGTTAAGTTGGTTAAGTCGGTCCGTTAAGCTGTTATCTATTATGTATTTTACTTTTGTAGTTAATTACTTACGTACTTGGATATTTTTCAAGTACAAGTACTATCACTTTGCTATGTACACAAGTCCAAGTACAAGTACACGTCATTGTACTTAAGCACAAGTACTTTGTGACAAAATAAATTCCTGTCACAGATTGGTGCTGCATGGAAGTCAATAGTTTAGGTATATACACATTAATGAGTACACTGTTAAAAAGTGGGTTTTGATACAGGAAATAAACGCGTATTGGCCCTGTCTAAACGGTGTGTACTGTAGCATGTTACCAATTGATGAAATACTACATAATCATGCTTCTTTATCCTATATTACACTACAATATCATAACACTCATTGTACGTATTGACACAATAGTGTGGTATCAACACAAAGTTCAATACAGTGTATATATATTATACAATTTTTGATTAAATACAATGTACTGTTTGTACTGGAATGTACTTGGTATTTTCAAGTACTTCGGGTACAAGTACAAGTACAAGTACATGGACTTGGACCCGTGTTCCCAGGCATTTTTTCTCTTAATTTGGTGAACCCGTAGGAAGCTAGGAACCGCGCAAACATAGTCAACACGAACACCACCACCACCACTACAACTAATCCCATGACCTTGGTCAGGAGTATTGCCACACCCACACCAATTGAAGAGCACCAACTGAATTACATTATCACTGAGACTGCAGCTGCAAGAACAATGGGGTTTACGTTTATCTCGGCCTGTGGAGTCTGTAAGGGCGGTACAAGCACAAACTGCAATCATCATGATGTTGAGTCTCAAGAAGGCATACACAATGACTTTAAATTTCTGACATTGTGAATGAGAAATAACTCTGAGTATTATATACGTATGTGAAATAAAAGCTACTTTGTATGTAAATGTAAAAGTGAGTGTGGTGAAATATAAATGCTATCAATCAACTCAGAATCATGAAAAACCCTGATTTGACCCCTCATAAGTTACTTAAGGCCAAAGTTGTTTTTTTTTAAATCGATTTTTCTACAATAAGTTTTGGTAGCCGAACTTGAGCAGGTTTTTTTTTCCGTGTTTCCCATGGGAGTTGAAGTTGAACATTTTAACATATGTTATTACACACCTTTACAAACATATTGCTGAAGATACTGTTTGGTAACAATTTAGTTGACATATTTTCATATGTTTCCCTTACCATCACCTTTATGCCAGATGGCCGCCAGAGGGGAGTCCACACCACTCCTGGAGTACAACCGAGGCTCTCACACGCCGCACAGGTTCACCGAGACGCCGCCACTCACTTCAATACAGAGTGAACTAAACACTCAAGCATCAGACAACCATGCTAACTTTTTTGATACGCCAGAAAAGTCTCCATTATTGCAAAAGGTAATTTGACTTTTTTTTTTTTTTTTTTTTTTTTTTTTTTTTGTAGTACTCGTATGATTATTTGTTTATTTTATTTTATTTTTTTTTATTTGTATGTGTTTTTTGTTTTGTTTTGTTTTGTGAGTTTATGACTTGATTTGGATATGTTCTTTATTATTACTATTATTATTATTATTATTATCATCATCATTAATTATTTTACAGCTATTAGTCTTTCAATTATTATTATTATTATTACTATTATTATTATTATTATCATTATTATTATTATTATTATTATTACTTCTTTTTAATCATGTCTTTCCATTCTTTTAAAACATATTTGATCCTCGTTATTTTTTTTTACCCTGTCTTACCAAACAATTACATTTGAATAACAAAATATAAATGTATTATTCATATCATCAGGTTTTATCTTATCATTTCCTGTCGTGATCTTCTTCATCTTCCCTCCTCTTCCTCCTTTCACATCTTATCTCCATTTGCTTCTACTTCCTTTCTCTTATATTTTCCTTCTCTCTCTCTCTCTCTCTCTCTCTCTCTCTCTCTCTCTCTCTCTCTCTCTCTCTCTCTCTCTCTCTCTCTCTCACAGTCTCAGGAGAGCTCAGGGGGTCTACAAGAGCTCACTGCGATGGCCTATATACTTGGTCTTCTAGGGGTTGCGCCCTTAGTCACCCTCCCTACTGCTATAGCCCTTTGTGGTGAGTGGTAGTAGTAGTAGTAGTAGTAGTAGTAGTAGTAGTAGTAGTAGTAGTAGTAGTAGTAGTAGCAGCAGTCGTTCAGGAAGCCACTAACTTGTATATACTACTCTTAAAATTCTTGGAAGAGAAACAATATATGCTTTCATTATACGTCATCCACATAAAAACAAAGACTCACACACACACACACACACACACACACACACACACACACACACACACACACACACACACACACACGGTCCGCTA
>JAXIVD010003437.1:0-10000 GCA_036785275.1 Cancer borealis
ATAGTGAAGCATATATAAAATAGTGAAGTGTGATGCCTCCAATTTAATCTCAAATAGGCCTACTGAATGTACCTTTTTTTTGTTATGTTTAGTCTGCCCTTAGATCCTGTATTCCCAAGGGGATACTGCATTATATAAATGTTTTTACTCACATCATTCATACTTTTATGCTATATGTTTATATTAAGGCTTATATTAGAATTGTTTCTCCAAACTTTCAAATCCTATGCAGTCAACCCCTCCCACAAGACAGTTTTCTATGGAAAGAAATTAATATCATAATCTAATCACTATTAATAGTCATTAACTTGTCAAAATGCTCTCCATAGTCTAATATAATTAACCTACTTAGTTATCTTCCCACAAAACTTTGTTAAGAATGACGTAATATTGCATCATATGAGGTGATCATGCCCCGGGGCTCGTAGACGTGCAAAAAGTCACGTAGACAAAAATTTTCCCATATATAGTAATCCAGAGATCAGGTTCAATAGATATCTAAATGTCATTTATTTAGCGTCAAAATTAATTTCCTATAAACTGATAACTATTTCACGTCTCAATAATCAATTAATAATAAGATCAAAGGAGGAATATCCTCGAAACCCCCTCTTCCCCCTTCTCATCTCCCGCGTTTTTCCTAGCGAGGGCTTTATTGGAGACTAAGCTTTGGTCACGTCCACAGGTGAGTGACATCGCTCTCGAAATTTCTCAATATTTGTGAAATCCAATGCCTCTCGCCATTATTATATAGTCCATAATCTTCCCCAGTAGGCTGACAATACATGTAAACCTCTGTTGAGATCTATTACAAGTGGACAATACCAATTTCCTTCTCTTCAAGAAGGACAACGTGGTTTCAAAACCGCATGGCCTCCTGTGTCTCCTGTTCCCCTTCAAAATAATATTTCATGGTGTATAATATATATTTTTCATGGTAATTTGTATATTATTGTGACTTTTGTATTAACTTCTGAGTTAAGGAAATGAATTATACTGTAATTGGTCACGTCCACAGGAAAAGAATGCCTCCACGACAGTTACACCAATTTCTCATTTACTTTCTTTTGTTTTTGTAGTTAAATGAACGGCTAGAAAGCCAATGCCAAACTTCCGAGTTAAGCCTTAGGGAACTATGTGTCACGTAGGACGGTCTGATAGACCCAGCCCATGTATTCAGGAATAGGAATCGCGTATTCCTACTTAGTGAGGAAGAATTATACTATGTATGCACAAACAGAAACATTGAGATCACCTTACTTTCGGAAATCCCCTGAGAAAAGGTTCTTTAACTGTTCTCAGGCCCAGTTACAAAATTATAAAATTTTTAAGGTGATATTTTTCAGGGAAGGGAGTCAAGGGTATAATGTGTAATGTGTGAAGAGTTTGGTATCTCGAGGTGAGATAAGTATTGCCAACTCTGTATTTATTTTCTTTTTGAGGAAGATAAGGTTATTTCTGCCATGAACCATTAAGTTGTCTGATACTATAACTAAGCCGTGTTCCTAAGACTCAATGATCAGCCTGTGATATTCAAAGTATACATTAAATAAATAACTCAAGTAAAATCTGAGAAAGTGATTCTGTGTTAATACTAACCTCCGTTGGTGTGGTAAGGTTAATGTGGGAGGTGCTCAACACTCTTGAAAAAGGATATGAAACAAATCCACGAATCCATGTGCCTTATTGAAACTCAGTCCACTCTACCAAATAACTAAATTGTTAAATCAGTTCCCCTTTTCTTTTCATTGGTCACCTATATTTCCCTGGTAGTAATTATTTTTTCTTTCGAATATTTTAACTTCCCTTTAGGAAGAAATTAAATTCCCTGAGAATCCCCTAATTCTCATTAAACCTTTGGGGGTGGTGGCAGCTTTCTTTTCTTAATATTCAGGGAAATATCCAACATCAGGGACCATTAATTAATATAATTAATCAAAGTAAATATCTTTTTAATTGCCATGAGAGTTCCCCATTCGAAGTTAATTTAATGACAAGGCACCACACTGGTGGTCCTTCAGCAGTGAAGTGAAAGTAAAATAAATTAATTAAATAAAGAATAGAATAACAACAATTAACAACGATAAATAAATAAAATAACGCCCCCGTCCCCCCCCCCCGGGCACCACACTGGTGGCTTAAGCGGTGGGATTCAAAGTGTTTTGAGCACTGCCTAACATTACCACAACAAGGGAGAATGTGGAAAATTTCAGTGGTGGGTCATAGTCAAATTCCAAACAAGTTAGTAGTGGAAAATACAGAAATAAGAATATTCCGAGCACCTGGAGGTAGAGCAGACAATTTCAATAATGATACCCGAATTAATGAAGTGCTAAACTGGGAACATGACCTATGTATACTTTGGATAGGCAGTAATGATATTGACCAGGAATCAAATCCTAAAGACATTGTAGAGAACATTAGCCAAATAATAGAGTCTATTGAACAAGACTGCCAAGCAGTAGTATGGGTATGCTTAATAGAACCCAGATTCTACCCCAATGAAGAATTCATGTCCCATCAGGATTATAGGAAAGTACAAAGGGCCATAAATAAAAAATTACAAAAACACCTGCCCAATCAACAAATCCATTTCAACAGTGAGTTCTGGGTAGAGAACCTATCAGAGGATGGAATTCATTGGAATCAAGAAGGTAAACAAAGAGTAAAAAGCAAACTCAGAAAAACCATAAGAAATTTCATGGATGGGGAAGAGTCAGATTAGATTAAAGTTAGATTAAGGTACAAACTGACCCAGCATCCCTAGCCAAAATGGATTATGAAGAAAGAGAAGGGGAGACAGTAGAAGGCAGTTGGAATCTTGAAAACTCCAAAATCATGAGAGGGGAAATCGAAGAATTAAAGAATGTGGTACGTCAACAGGCCGCGGTGATAGAGAGAATAGGGAGTCGCGTCATCAAACAGGAAGAGACCCTTGCCTCACCTGTAGTTAGTCGCCCCCCAGTAACCAAACCGAGAGACATCCCCATGCTCGAACTAAACCACCTGGAGGGCCTAGAGGCTTCAACACGCCTCCAAATGTTTATTGAATTGATAGAACAGGCCACACCCGAGGATGCCTCCCGAATCCAAGTCGCCAAAAGCAGGTTAGGATCAGAAATAGTCATGCTCATACATAACCACCAACGAAAACAGCCGAACCTTTCATGGAGTAATTTTTGTCAGCTATTAAAAGATGAGTTTGCTGTAGATGTGAATCTAGACCGAGCGTGGCAGGATTTAGAAAATGAATTTTATGACTGGGGAGAGAGCCCACAAGTCTTTTGTAATAGAACCATTTGCAAATACGCCACTTTAGAGTCTAAATTTCCAAATGAAAAATTTCCTGATAGAAACAAATACCTAAAACGAAAGGTATGGCAAGGTCTACCACGAGATCTCAAAGATAAATTGGAAGGTTTCTTAGATGAAGCCTACCCCCTAAATAAATTCCTGGACAGAGTTGAGTACCAAAGACAACTTTTCTTGGAAACACAAACCCCATCTGTACAGCAGGTGTCCAGAGAAAATGAAAAGCCAGTCAGACCAAAAGTCACCCAACCCCTAACTTCTGCCCCAGCCCCCTCCCCAGAGTCAGAAAACAAGTCCGAGATAGAAGATCTCAAGGAACAGATGAAGGCCCTGACAACTCAATTAAGCCAGCTCAAATCAATTAGCCCACCCAGTCAATACCATCAGTATCAGTCCCTTACTCCTTCTGGACGGTCATGGTCCTCCCCAAAGCCCAAAGTATTCTGCCCTTATTGTCGTTCTCACACTCACAACCTGAGAGAATGTGCCTCAGCTCCCCACGATGGATCGTGCTTTGACTGCCGACGCATGAATTGCAGAAGGGGAAATGCCAATTGCCCAGGGAGAATTAACCAGAATCATAGCTGACTAACTCAGGCCCCCGCCTCTCCTATAATTCAACTATCAGTAAACAATAAATTAGTGTCAGCTTTGGTAGATACTGGTAGTAGTTATACTTTAATGAAAGAATCCACCAGAAGTAAATTAGGTTGTGAACTCCACCAGAAAAGAAAATTCCCTTGTCTCCAAGGAGTAACAGGAACACCCCTCAGAATACTAGGTTCAGTGTTAGTGGAAGTAGGTATTGGGCTGCAAACGGTAGTAAAGAAATGGGTCCCAGTGGTTCCAAACAGCTATTTGCAAGCAGATATGTTGCTGGGAACTGACATCCTATTCCATTCCTCATTCATATGGGATCCTGAGAAGAAGTTATTTCATTGGGGAAAGGCTCCTTATGCCGTCCACCAAATTCGACCCCGGAAAAGTGCAGTCCGTAACGTAACTCAACTTCCTCCCCCAGTAATATCATTAAAACTTGAGAACCAATTGCATAATCCCAAAGAAATTCGGCTAGATCCATATCAAACCAAATTCATTCCCCTAACGGTTGCAGAAGAAACTGGTACCACCCTCATAGTACACCCACAAGGAAAACCCTCCAGTAACTGTCACCCCTTTTGTGTTAACGTAAATGATGATCAAACTATTCCCTGCTCAGTAACTAACAACACCAAAGTACCCAAAATTTTAAAAATAGGCACCCTTTTTGGCTGGTATGAGAAGGGCGAAGTAAATTCACCTTCAGTACATCACATTCAAAATGACCTCCTTCCCCATTCCGACCAACCTAGTATTCCTGGAGGACGTAAAGAAAAGTTAAATCACCTATTATCTAAATTACCCATGTCCCATTTAAGGAAAACACAAAAAGCAGAATTAAATAAAGTCATCTTAGCCCATGATCAGCTATTTTTGCTGGAAGAGGGAGAATTGGGAACCCTTAATGTCCCCCCTGTGGAGATTCAGTTGACAGATGACAGTCCTGTGAGGGCCCCTATGTACCGGTATCCTGAAGCCTCAAAGGAAATAATTAGCCAAATGCTAGAAGATATGGAAGCCCGGGAAATTATAGAAAAATCGACTGCTGCATGGCTCAGCCCGATTGTATTAGTAAGCAAATCAGATGGCTCTAAGAGGATGTGTCTCGATTACAGAAAAGTAAATACTCACTTAGCCACTGACATTTATCCTCTCCCAAGGTTGGACGAATTAGTCGAGCAAGCCTCGGGCCAGGCTTTCTATACCACCCTGGATCTTAAGGAAGCCTACTTCCAAGTTACCATCAAAGACAGTTCTCGAGACATTACCACCTTTAGTGATGGAATATCATTATATCGCTTCCGCAGACTCCCATTTGGATTGTCCTGCTCGCCAGCCATCTTCTCTCGACAAATGGCCTCAATCTTAACCCCTTTATTGAAGGAGGGATGGGTTAGAAATTATCTGGATGACATAATCTTGTGGGCCCCTGATTTTTCCACCATGTTAACTAGAGTCCAAAAGATCTTTCAGACCCTAGAGGAAAGTGGCATCAAATTAAATTTGAGCAAATGTACTTTTGGAGAGGCAGAAGTAAAATTTTTGGGCCATTTGGTCTCTAAAGAAGGATGTAAACCTGACCCTAAAAATGTCGAAGCCATAAAAAAAATGCCTCCTCCCAGCACAGTTAAAGGAGTCAGACGATACTTAGGAATGTGTTCTTTCTATCGTAAACACATCCAAAATTTTGCCAAATTAGCAGCCCCCCTAAACAACCTCACAAAAAAGAATACTAAATTTAATTGGACAAAAGAATGCCAACACTCCTTTACCACCCTAAAACAAATACTCAGTGATGCCCCAGTGTTAGTTAAGGCAGAATTAACACAACCATTTATAGTCACCACGGATGCTAGCAATACTCATGTTGGAGGTGTCCTCAGCCAGATTCAAGTAGATGGAAGTAACAAGCCCATCGGTTACTTCTCAAAAAAATTAAACCCCACTGAGTCTAGATATTCAGCCACTGATCGAGAAGCCCTAGGAGTAGTGTTAACATGCAGAAATTTTCATCATTATTTATGGGGAACAAAATTTAGCATTTTTACTGACCACCAACCATTAACTAGTATTTTCAAGAGGAAAACCAAAAGCCCCCGAATGAGCAGGTGGATACTGGAAATGAGGGAATATACTTACGACATTAAGTATCTAAAAGGGAAACAAAATGTGGTGGCTGACAGTTTGTCAAGGCCAGTAAGAGTAGTTCGTCAGATAACCGAGCCCAGAAATTATTTAGGACTAAGTCTAACAGCCATAGCCGAAGCCCAAAGAGAAGATGAGAGATGGAAAGAACTAGCAGAATATTTAGAAGGGGGAAAACTACCTACAAAATTATACCCTAAAGTCATCTTAGATCAGTTTGTGGTAGAAGAAAAAGTCTTGTATTTTATTAAAGAAAAAGTAGATGGCACCCTTCACTATTGCTTGGTAGTTCCTCAACCACTCAAACAGAAAGCTTTAGAATTTGCCCATGTAGTTTCTGGACATTTCGGGCAAAAGAAAACAATAGCCAAGGCAGAAGAATGTTTCTATTGGGCCAACCTGAAATCTGAAGTTAACCAGTATGTAAAAAATTGCCTCACTTGCCAACAGTTTAAGGGTACCACAGGATTGCAACAGAAATGGCAAGAATTACCATCAGTATCACAACCATTAGAAAGATTAGGCATTGACCTTACTGATATGACCGCAGGGACACATGGTTATCGATATGTCTTAACAGTAGTGGATCATTTCAGTAGGTTCGTGAAATTATACCCACTTAAAACAAAACACACACACACTGTCGTGGAGAGCATGGAGCAGTACCTCGCAGACTTCGGCACCCCCCAGTCTGTGGTCCACGACAACGGGTTGGAGTTTGTGTCCCGGCAGTTCCAAGACCTCTGCCGGAGGCATCGGATTGCCAACTGCCATACAACCCCATATCATCCCCGAGGGAACAGCACCACGGAGAGGCTCCATTCGTCCCTCAAGACGGTACTGGCTATCCTATGTGCAGGGTACCCACTCAAGTGGCCGCAATATCTGGCGTCCTGCCAGACAGTACTCAACCATGCTGTGCATTCTTCAACGGCCGTCCAGCCTTTCTTCGCCTTCTTCGGACGCCATGCCCCTCGTCAAGTGGATTCCCCCCTCCCCAGTATTGCAGGAGACCCCGAAGGACTAGAGGTGGCTAAGGAGGTGATCAAACAGACCCATCTCAAACAGACACGACGGTACCGGGAAGTGGCGAACAGGAAAAGAACTAACCAAGCCGTCAGTGTTGGACAATTGGTGTGGGTCAGACAGGAAGTGACACTGCCAGGTACTAGCAGGAAACTGAACCCTAAGTGGACCGGTCCCTACAAGACTATAGAAATCATTAGGGATGGTGGTGCTTACCTGCTCGAGAACGTCTTTACCAGACAAAAGGTGCAAAGGGCGGCTGAGAAAGTGAAGCCGTATGTGGGTACCGAGGAATGGTTATTAGCCCCCTTGGAAGTGTCGTGTGCCAAGGAAGACAATGAAGAACCACTGCCTCCACGGCTTAGGAAAAAACCTCGAAGATATATCGAGGAGTGTTAGGTACAGTGGCTGGGCAGAAACAACCCCAAAGACTATGCCACCATGGGTATTAATTTTAAGGTATAAAGGAAAAGGTTTGGACAATTAGTGGTGCTAAGTTGCAATCCCCTTGGAGGTATGTTGTTGGTGAATCGACCCAGGTGTGACAGGTCGATAGACTATCCACCTTAATTCCCCCGGGCCTAGTTTGAGCCCTGAAGGAGTGGTGAACTTTTAAAGTAGAAGATAAGTTCACAGGATTGTGTGTAGTTCACACAATGGACTAGTTCAGGGAGCTGTAGGCCACTTTAACGTGAGGGAATCACACCTGGTAGTAGTGTGATTAGGCCTCTAAGCTACAGTCTGCCGGTGTTAGGAGGTGGAGGAGACATCAGGACGTAGCCTAAGCTCTGTCAAATGCTTCCTGTATGACCACTTGCTGCGGAAACGAATGAAGGGTGATTGAATGCGAATGTTGTGAGCAAATGAAGATGAATGACTGAGAATTTATGTTATTGTTTGTTTTGGTGTGAAAGTCAAGGGCTGGAAGGCTCAACTTAGCTACCGAGTGTCCGGGATCTTGTACAGTTGACGAGATCATCCATACTTCTCTCATGAGTATGTGGACTGGGGTGTGCCCTACAATAATCTGAACTACAGCCAAGTAGCAGCAGTAGCCAGGCAATTGGTTTCTCAGGAACCACATATTACGTTGCCAGTGTTTTAGCCAGGAAGGGCTGCAGAAGTAGTGGAGTGGTGGGGAAGGTCGAGTGAATGTTAGACTGATGGAAAACCAAGGTGGGTTGTAGCCTTAGTGACCACTAAACCAGTTCCTAAATTGTAAAACTGTTAGGATGTAATTTTTTATTATTAGTGAGTAAAAACATTTCACCCGGAGGGAAAAGTCGTGTGATGCTTCCAATTTAATCTCAAATAGGCCTACTGAATGTACCTTTTTTTTGTTTTGTTTAGTCTGCCCTTAGATCCTGTATTCCCAAGGGGATACTGCATTATATAAATGTTTTTACTCACATCATTCATACTTTTATGCTATATGTTTATATTAAGGCTTATATTAGAATTGTTTCTCCAAACTTTCAAATCCTATGCAGTCAACCCCTCCCACAAGACAGTTTTCTATGGAAAGAAATTAGTATCATAATCTAATCACTATTAATAGTCATTAACTTGTCAAAATGCTCTCCATAGTCTAATATAATTAACCTACTTAGTTATCTTCCCACAAAACTTTGTTAAGAATGACGTAATATTGCATCATATGAGGTGATCATGCCCCGGGGCTCGTAGACGTGCAAAAAGTCACGTAGACAAAAATTTTCCCATATATAGTAATCCAGAGATCAGGTTCAATAGATATCTAAATGTCATTTATTTAGCGTCAAAATTAATTTCCTATAAACTGATAACTATTTCACGTCTCAATAATCAATTAATAATAAGATCAAAGGAGGAATATCCTCGAAACCCCCCCTTCCCCCTTCTCATCTCCCGCGTTTTTCCTAGCGAGGGCTTTATTGGAGACTAAGCTTTGGTCACGTCCACAGGTGAGTGACATCGCTCTCAAAATTTCTCAATATTTGTGAAATCCAATGCCTCTCGCCATTATTATATAGTCCATAATCTTCCCCAGTAGGCTGACAATACATGTAAACCTCTGTTGAGATCTATTACAAGTGGACAATACCAATTTCCTTCTCTTCAAGAAGGACAACGTGGTTTCAAAACCGCATGGCCTCCTGTGTCTCCTGTTCCCCTTCAAAATAATATTTCATGGTGTATAATATATATTTTTCATGGTAATTTATATATTATTGTGACTTGTGTATTAACTTCTGAGTTAAGGAAATTAATTATACTGTAATTGGAGACTAAGCTTTGGTCACGTCCACAGGAAAAGAATGCCTCCACGACAGTTACACCAATTTCTCATTTACTTTTTTTTGTTTTTGTAGTTAAATGAACGGCTAGAAAGCCATTGCCAAACTTCCGAGTTAAGCCTTAGGGAACTATGTGTCACGTAGGACGGTCTGATAGACCCAGCCCATGTATTCAGGAATAGGAATCGCGTATTCCTACTTAGTGAGGAAGAATTATACTATGTATGCATAAACAGAAACATTGAGATCACCTTACTTTCGGAAATCCCCTGAGAAAAGGTTCTTTAACTGTTCTCAGGCCCAGTTACAAAATTATAAAATTTTTAAGGTGATATTTTTCAGGGAAGGGAGTCAAGGGTATAATGTGTAATGTGTGAAGAGTTTGGTATCTCGAGGTGAGATAAGTATTGCCAACTCTGTATTTATTTTCTTTTTGAGGAAGATAAGGTTATTTCTGCCGTGAACCATTAAGTTGTCTGATACTATAACTAAGCCGTGTTCCTAAGACTCAATGATCAGCCTGTGATATTCAAAGTATACATTAAATAAATAACTCAAGTAAAATCTGAGAAAGTGATTCTGTGTTAATACTAACCTTCCGTTGGTGTGGTAAGGTTAATAGGGAGGTGCTCAACACTCTT
>JAXIVD010003437.1:15000-32500 GCA_036785275.1 Cancer borealis
AAAGTGGGAACTTTCTAAGACTGACTACGTGCAGGAGTGGCTCCACAAACACTGCTGCTTTGATGAGCAGGCTTGGAGTGCAGTGATGAAGGGTGTTGAAGCCACGCCCGAGGCAGCACAATACTAGTGCTTGGCCAAACCCGATCCTCCTGCCAGTAACTTTGAGCTAGACAGGGCTGAGTACACGTCCTTGCAGACCACGTGCTCCAAGAAATTCGTCCTAGCTATAACCCACCTGAATAAGCCGGGAAAGGCACACGAAGACATGCTGGGGCGGCTTGCCTTCCCCAACAGAATGGTGATGCAGCACGTGACGTACATCATCAGAGCCTTCCTGCGGCGCATGTACTTCCGTCTGCAGGGAAAGAGCCACAAGGAACAGGAGGTGATGATGCGTAAGGTGCACTACGCCATGCAGGGCATCATACATCGTCACTTCAAGAAAGGACTGAACACGCTGATTCACTTTGAAAAAGTACAGGACAAGGAGATGTATGGAGACTGCATGGATGATAGTTTTGAAGATGACGAGGAAAGACCAAGTGACGATGACTCCAGTGATGAAAGTTCTGAATATACGCAAAGAAAGAATAAAGGTGACGGAAAAGAATCTGTTGAAATTCATGAGAATAAAGAGAAAACTGAAGAGGATGAAAACCAGAAGAAGAAGAGGCGGATTTAAGAGCGTAAGATGGTGAAGCAAATCTTTAACACTGTTGTCACGTGGGACGCACAGGTCCACGAAGGATTGCTCACTACTCTGGAAGTGATCTACGGCGGCAACAAGACGCTTAAAGATGCACTGAAGGAGGATCACAATGTTAACAAGGCGAGATATTCACATCCAAGAAGGACGAACAAATTGACTCCAGCGATGAGGAAAAAGAGGCTGAAGAAATCTACATCCCAGACAACAGATCCCACGCGAGTCTTGAGTTCTCTGACGACGCGAGGATGTGCCACTACCTCTCTGACGTGGAAGATGATTACAATGACGTTTTCTGCTTCGGGGAGTGTGACCAGTGCATTCTGGGCCACTACGTCACCTGCACCGTCAAGAGTACCGTGAGGCAGCGTGGGAAGGAGAGTGAACAGGAAAATAATGATTTCGGCGATGAGAGTGAAGAGCCTGTGAAGCAGGAGGAGGAGTACAAAGGAGTACAAAGGAAGAACAGACAACAACAGTCTTACTGGATCTAACGAGGCTGACTGTTTAGCTACACTACTATTACTATAGTATCTACTTGATAGAGACAAAAGGACAGGAAAGTGGAAGGCTCCTCCCCACCCACCCCTCCCTCCAGCCGAAGCTGGCCGGAAGAGGAAGTGATACCATGTAGTATGGAAAAACTAACATGGAATTTGTATAGGAAAGAAATAAAAACAAGGAGTAATCTATGCTAAAAAAAATATATATATATTAACGCAGTAATGAAATATTCGACTTGGTGAACGGATGCTAAGTGCTTATCGAGTTTTTTCTTAAATGATTCAATTGTAATACTGTTAACTATTTGTGCTGGGAGAGAATTCCAAACATTTACGATTCTATTGAAGAAAAAGTTCTTCGCTTCATTCGATCTAAAACGCTTACCAATGATCTTGAAGCCATTGTTACGGGTGGAGCTTGTGAGATCGGTAGTTACATAGTTGTTTATGTTAATATTATCAAAACCATGGAAAATTTTAAATACCTCAATTAGTGAGGGGATATGAAAAGAGGTTAGGTGAGGTGAGGCAAGGTGAGAGCAGGTGAGGTGAGATGAAGTAAGGTTAGAGGAGGTGAGGTGAGATGAGGTGAGATGAGAGGAGGTGAGATAAGATGAGGTGAGGTGATACAAGGTGAAGTTAGGTAAGAAGAGGTGATGTGAGGTGAGGAACGAGGAGGTGAAGTGAGGTGAGGTGAGGTGAGAGGAGATGTGGTTAAGTGAAGTGAGATAAGGAGGTAAGTTGAAGTGAGGTGAGATAAGGTTAGACGAGGTGAGGTGTGAGTTGAGGAGGTTAATTGAGAGGAGTTAAGGTGAGAGGAGGTGAGGTGAGATGAGAGGAGATGAAGTGAGGTGAGATGAGGGAACGTGAAAAGAGGTGAGATGAGATGAGGTGAGGTAAGGTTTGAGGAGGTGAGGTGATGTGAGGTCAGAAATGGTCATGTGAGGTGAGAGGAGGTGTGAGGAGGTGAGGTGAGAGGAGATGAAAGGAGGTGAGGTTAGGTGAGATACGGTGAGACGAAGAGAGGTGAGGTGAGGTGAGGTGAGGTGAGGTGAGGTGAAGAGAGGTGATGTGAGGTGAGGTGAGAGGAGGTAAGGAGAGGTGAGGTGAGGTGAGAGGAGGTGAGGTGAGAGGAGATGAAAAGAAGTGAGGTGAGAGAAGGTGAGATGAGGTGAGGTGCTGTGAGAGGAAGTGAGGTGAGGTTAGTGGAGAGGAAATGAGGTGAGGTGTGTGCGAGGAGGTGAAGTGAAGTAAGAGGAAAAAAGGTGAGGTGAGAGGAGGTGAGGTGAGGTGAGTTGAGGTGAGGTGAGAGGAAATTATGTGAGGTGAGGTGAGATGAGGTGAGGTGAGAGGATGTGAGATGAGAGATGGTGAGGTGAGATGAGGTGAGGTGAGATGAGAGGAAGTGAGGTGAGGTGACAGGAGGTGAGGTGAGGCGACATGACAGGAGGTGAGGTGAGAGGAAAGTAGGTTAGAGGAGGTGAGATTAAGTGAGGTGAAAGAAGAGGAGGTGAGATAAGGTGAGGTGATACAAGGTGAGCTGAAATGAGAGGAGGTGAGGTGAGAGGGGAGGAGGCTAAGTGAGGTCAGGTAAAGTAAGGTGAGAGATGGTTAGGTGAGGTAAAGTGATGTCAGGTGATTTGAGAGGATGTGAACCGAGATGAATTGAGGGAAGGTGAGATGAGGTGAGGTGATAGGAGGTGAGGTGAGATGAGGTAAGGTGAGAGGAGGTGTGGAGAGGTGAGGTGAGGTAATTTGAGAGGTGAACCAAGAAGAGGTGAGGTAAGAGGAGTTCAAGTGAGGTGAAAGGAGGTGAGGTGAGGAGAGAGGAGGTGGGGTGAGGTGAAGTGAGGTGAGGTGAGGTGAGGTGAGATGAGAGGAGGTGAGATGAGGTGAAGCGAGGTGAGATAAGAAGAGGTGGGGTGAGGTGACAGGAGGTGAGGTGTAGTGAGGTGAAAGGATGTGAGGTGATGTATGAGGAGGTGAGAGGAGGTGAGGTGAGAGGAGATGAGATGAGATGAGATTAGATGAGATGAGGTGAGATGAGATGAGAGGAAGGGAAATGAGGTGAGGTGAGGTGAGATGGAATAGAGGAGATGAGGTGATGTGAGCTGAGGTGAGGTGAAGTGAGGTGAGGTCAGGTGAGAGAAAATGATAGGAGGTGAGGTGAAGTGAGGTGAGGTGAGATGAGAGGAGGTGAGATGAGGTGAAATAAGGTGAGAGGAGATGAGATCAGATGAGGGTAGAGGAGATGAGGTGAGGTGAATTGAAGTCAGGTAAGATGAGATGAGAGGAGATGAGGTGAGATGAGATGAGGTGAGGTTAGGTGAGGTGAGGTGAGAGGAGATGAGATGAAATTAGGTTAGATGAAATGTGATGAGGTGAGGTGAGAGGAGGTAAGGTGAGGTGAGAGGAGGTGAGGTGAGGAGAGGGAAGAAGAGGGGAGGGGAGGGGAATGGAGGTGAGGTGAGATGAGGTGAGAGGAGAGGAGAGAGGGTGATAGGAGGTGAAGTCATGTGAGGTGAGGTGAGAGAAGGTGAAGTGAAGTTAGGTGAGTGGAGGTGAGATGAGATGATGTGAGGTGAGAGGTGGTGAGGTGAGGGGAGGTGAGGTGAGGTGAGGTGAGGTGAGAGGGGGTGAGGTGAGGTGAGGTGAGATGAGATGAGGTGAGAGGAGGTGAGGTAAGAGGATGTGAGGTGAGAGGTGGTGAGGTGAGATGAGGTGAGGTGTGGTGAGAGCAGTTGAGGTGAGGTGAGATGAGAGGATGTGAGGTTAGAGGATATGAAGGGAGATGATGTGAGGTGAGAGAAGGAGAGGTGAAAATAGGTGAGGATTGAGGGGGTGAGGTGAGAGGAGGTGAGGTGAGGTGAGTTGAGGTGAGGTGAGTTGAGGTGATTTGAGAGGAGAGGAGGTTAAGTGAGGTGAGGTGAGGTAAGGTGAGAGGAGGTGAGGGGAGGTAAGGTGAGGTGAGGTGATTTGAGAGGATGTGAACCGAGATGAAGTGAGGTAAGGTGAGAGAAGGTGAGATGAGGTGAGGTGAGAGGAGGTGAGGTGAGGTGAGAGAAGATGAGATGAGATGAGGTTAGATGAGATGTGGTGAGATGAGGTGAGAGGAGGTAAGGTGAGGTGAGAGGAGGTGAGGGGAGGGGAGATGAGGTGAGATGAGGTTAGGGGAGGGGATGTGAGAGCAGGTGAGTTGAGGTGAGGTGAGGAGAGGGAAGGAGAGGGGAGGGGAGGGGAGGTGAGGTGAAATGAGATGGGGTGAGAGGAGGTGAGGTGAGGAGAGGGAAGGAGGTGAGGTGAGATGAAGTGAGATGTGGTGAGGTGCGGTGAGAGGAAGTGAGGTAAGGTTAGGTGAGTGGAAATGAGGTGAGGTGAGGTAAGAGGAGAAAAGGTGAGGTGAGAGGAGGTGAGGTGATGTGAGAGTAGGTATGGTGAGGTGAGGTAGGAGGAAGTGAGGTGAGAGGAGGTTAGAAGAAGTGAGGTTAGGTGTGGTGGAGTGAGGTGAGGTGAGAGGAGGTGAGGTGACGTGAGGTGACGTGAGAGATGAGGTGAGAGGAGGTGAGTTGAGATGAGGTTGGGTGAGGTGAGGTGGGAGGTGAGTTGAGAGGAGGTGAGTTGAAAGGAGGTGAGGTGAGGTGTGATGAGGTAAAAGGCGGTGAGGTGAGGTGAGTGAAGGTGAGGTAAGGTGAGAGGAGGTGAGGTGAGGTGAGAAGAGGTGAGGTGAAAAGAGGTGAGGTGATGTGAGGTGATGTAAGAGGTGAGGTGAGGTGAGGTGAGGTGAGAGAAGGTGAGGTGAAAGGAGGTGAGGTGAGGTGAGGTGAGGTGAAGCGAGGTGAGGTGAGAGAAGGTGAGGTGAGGTGAGGTGAGGTGAAGCGAGGTGAGGTGAGAGAAGGTGAGTTGAGGTGAGTTGAGGTAAAATGAGTTAAGGTGAGAGGAGTTCAGTTCAGAAGAGGCGAGAGGAGGTTAAGTAAGGTGAGGTGAGAAGAGGTGATAAGTGGTGACGGGAGGTGAGGTGAGAGGAGATGAGGTGAGAATAGGTGAGGTGAGGTGAGAGGAGGTAAAGTGAGGTGAGGTTAGGTGAGGGGAGGTGAGATGAGGTGAGTTGAGGTGAGGTCAGAGGAGGTAATGTGAGGTGAGGTGATAGGAGGTGAAGTGAGAGGATGTGAGGTGAGAGGTGGTATGGTGAGGGGAGGTGAGGTGAGATGAGGTGAGAGGATGTGAGGTGGGAGGTGGTGAGTTGAGGTGAGTTCAGGTGAGGTGAGGTGTGGAGAGAGGAGGTGAGGTGAGATGAGGTGAGGAGAGAAGGAGGTAAGGTGAGGTGAGGTGAGGGGAGGTGAGGTGAGGTGAGTTGAGGTGAGGTGAGAGGAGATGATGTGAGGTGAAGTGAGATGAGGTGAGAGGATGTGAGGTGAGAAGTGGTGAGGTGAGGTAAGGTGAGGTGAGGTGTGGTGAGAGGAGATGAGGTGAGGTGAGGTGATGTGAGAGGAGGTGAGGTGAGGTGAGGTGAGAGGATGTGAGGTGAGAGGAGATGAGGTGAGATGAGGTGAGGTGAGAGAAGTTGAGGTGAAAATAGGTGAGGAGAGAGGGAGTGAGGTGAGAGGAGGTGAGGTGAGGTGAGGTGAGGTGAGAGGAGTTGAGGTGAGAGGAGGTGAGAGGAGGTGAAGTGAGGTAAGGTGAGGTAAGGTTAGAGGAGGTGAGGTGAGAGGAGATGAGGAGAGAGGAGGTGAGATAAGGTGAGAGGAGGTGAGGTGAGATGAGAGAAGGGTCGGTGAGGTAGGGTGAGGTGAGGTGAGAGGAGGTGAGGTTAGGTGACAGAAGGTGAGGTGAGGCGAGTTAACAGGAGGTGAGGTGAGAGGAATGGAGATTAGAGGAGGTGAGGTGTGGTGAGGTGAGAGAAGAGGAGGTGAGATGAGGTGAGATGATACAAGGTGAGCTGAAATGAGAGGAGGTGAGGTGAGAAGGAGGTTAAGTGAGGTTAGGTGAGAGGAGGTGAGGGGAGGTGATTTGAGAGGATGTGAACCGAGATGAGGTTAGGTAAGGTGAGAGAAAGTGAGATGAAGTGAGGTGAGAGGAGGTTAGCTGAGGTGAGGTAAGGTGAGTTGAGTTGTGGTGAGGTGAGGTAAAGTGATTTGAGAGGAGGTGAAGCGAGATGAGGTGAGGTAAGAGGAGTTCAAGTCAGGTGAGAAGAGGTGAGTTGAGGAGAGACGAGGTGGGGCGAGGTGAGGTGAGGTGAGGTGAGAGGAGGTGAGGTGAGGTGAGGTGAGGTGAGGTTAAGTGAGGTGAGAGGAGGTGAGGTTAGGTGAGGTCAGGTGATATAAGAGGAGGTGGGGTGAGGTGACAGGAGGTGAGGTGAGGTGAGGTGAGAGAAGATGAGATGAGAGGAGTTGAGGTGAGGTGAGATGAGAGGAGGTGAGGTGAGGTGAGGTGATGAGATGAGATGAGGTTAGATGAGATGTGGTGAGGTGAGGAGAGAGGAGGTAAGGTGAGGTGATAGGAGGTGAGGTTAGATGAGAGGAGGTGAGGGGAGGGGAGATGATGTGAGATGAGGTGTGGGGAGGGGATGTGAGAGGAGGTGAGTTAAGGTGAGAGGAGGTGAGGGAAGGAGAGGGGAGGGGAGGGGAGGGGAGAGGAGGTGAAGTGAGAGGAGGTGAGGTAAGGTGAGGTGTGAGGAGAGGAGAGGAGAGAAAAAGCGAGGAAAAGAGAAGAGAAGTGAAGAGATTAGAGAAGATAAAAGAGAGAAGAGAATAGGGATGAGGAGAGAGAAGAGAAGAGAAGAGAATTGAAAAGAAGAGAAGAGATAAGGGAAGAGAAGAGAAGAGAATTGAAAAGAAGAGAAGAGATAAGGGAAGAGAAGAGAAGAGTGAATAGAAGAGAAGAGAAGTGAGTAGATAAGCGAAGAGAAGAGAAGAGAAGAGAAGAGAAGAGAAGAGAAGAGAAGAGAAGAGAAGAGAGGAGAGGAGATTACAAAGGAAGAACAGACACTAACAGGAGTTGATGCAGAGGTAGAGATAGAAGTTTTGGACAGATAGAAGTGAGAGAGGGATAGAAAGGAGGAAAGATAGGAAGGAGGAAAGATAGAAAAAGCTAAAGATAAAAAGGAGGAGAGAGAAAAATCAGGAGGGATCAGGAGGAGATATTAGTTTATTTTCGTCAATAAAATTATTACATTAAAGACCTATAACAATTCATTACATCAATAAGATAATTACACTGAAACATTAGAACAAATAGTTTCATCAACAAAATAGTTACATAAAGTTATATATAAACATTCGAACAATTACTTACATCAACACAATGATTATATTAACAACTAAAACAATACATTTCATCACTAAACTAATTACATAAGGACACACACACACACACACACAGACACACACACACACACACACAGACACAGACACACACACACACACACACACACACACACACACACACACACACACACACACACACACACACACACACACACACACACACACACACACACACACACACACACACACACATATATAGTTTACAACAGACAAAAAGTAATGTTACATGTAACTGCAAGAATGTTGTTCACACACTTTTACACACTTTTTTTTACACATAATGCCTCGTGCACAGGTCCATTGTTTCATCATTACACTTGTCGTTTTTCTATTGTTATACTCTTTTTCTTTTTCTTTTTAAGCTTATTCACATAATTTTTCAAAATGTTAAGTATCATTACAATTTTCAGGCACTTATAAGCTTTTGTTTCTATTTTCTCTTTCTTTTTCTTTTTCTTTTTCTAACTTTTTCCTTTTTCAACTTTATCATACTTCTTTTTTTCAAATATTCATGTATCAATGCAATTTTCAAGCACTTTCACTACACTTAAGGCCTTCTTCACTGGTCCTTTTTTCATCACTACACTTGTTTTTTTCTATTAACTCTTTCCTTTTCTTTTACTTCTCTTATTATTTTTCATTATTTTTCAACTTTTATTTTCATACTTTCACTACACTGATGGCCTTCTTCACAGGTCCTTTTTTCATCACTACACTTGTTGTTTTTTTTCTATTAACTCTTTTCTTTTCTTTTTCTTTTCTTATTCTTTTATTTTCTTTTTCAACTTTTATTTTCTTACTTTCACTACACTTTTTATACACTGAAGGCCTTCTTCACAGATCCTTTTTTTCATCACCACCAGACTCACACGGACAGGTCACCATCTTCCAGGGCCTGGTGCAGCAGGGCGGTGACCTTCTCTAGGTCAGAGGTCATGTTGAGCCTCCACGTCGGGGGATGACCTCCAGCGCAGTAGCCACAATGTCAATGACATCGGACTCCTGCTGGAGGCGGTCAGTGTCCCTCTTAGCCAGACCAAAGTCCAGCAGGAACGCACGCACGTCACCCTCGTTGGACGCGTCCACCAACACGTTCCTTTCGTGGATGCCACCGTGGGTGACGCCCCTGGCATGCAGGCGCCGCACAATGCCGCACACCTGCACGAGGGCCAGCAGACAGGAGCGCACCTCTCCTCTCCTTAGGCAGTCTTCCAGCGGCTCTCCCGGGCACAGCTCCATCACCAAGGAGGGAGGAGAGTCAGTCGTCAACCCGTAAAGCCGAGGAACGCCAGCCTCGCCTTCCACCTCCCGGAGTAGCTCCGCCTCCTCAGAGGTTTTCGCAATGAGCTCAGGATCGTCCAGGGGCTTCTTGATGGCCACCTTCACGATCCTGTCCCGGGAGAGAGCCAGCCGCCCTCTGTGCACCACGCCGTACTGACCTTCCCCCAGGACCTTCCCCATCTTGAGGTGCTTCTTCTTTATTGTCTTCATGGTGCCGTTGGTTGAAGTGCTGCTGGGGTCCTCTTTCACTGTCTTCTCGGGCTCCATGGAATGCTCGGTAAAACTCTCGGTAACTGGCGTCATGTTCTTCATCTTCATATTCTTAACCATTTTACTCAAGAGATTGAGGAAGGTAACTTTTAACGTACTTGCAAAACTGAGGTGACGAAAATATAGAGGTTGTTTTTTTTCCGTTCCAAAAGGGAGTAGAGCTAAGCTTCCGGGTTGGAGCTAACATGATTTTCTTTTATAATATCGTATGTAAGTACCAGACTAGTTTGCCATAATATAATACATTTTATTTATTTGTGATTCAATGTTGACTAAAGTAGTTTTTTTTCTTCCTCCTCCTCCTCCTCCTGCTACATGTTATCACTTCCTCTTTCCGCCAGCTTCGGCTGGAGGGAGAAGTGGGTATGGCAGAGCCTTCCACTTTGCTGTCCTTTTGTCTCTATCAAGTAGATATTATAGTAGTAGTGTAGCCAAACAGACAGCCTCGTTTGGTCCAGTAAGACTATTATTGTCTGTTCTTTCTTTATACTCCTCCTCCTCCTCCTCCTCCTCCTCCTCCTCCTCCTCCTCCTCCTCCTCCTCCTCCTCCTCCTCCTCCTCCTCCTCCTCCTCCTCCTCCTCCTCCTCCTCCTCCTCCTCCTCCTCCTCCTCCTCCTCCTCCTCCTCCTCCTCCTCTAAATCAGATGATGACTTCATGCACTACATTGCTACCAAAAGGCACTGTGAGAAGGTAATTAAAAATGCGAAACATAACCTTGAAATTAGTATATCGCAGCAATCGAAAACAAATCCTAAAAAGTTCTATCAGTACATACGTAGTAAGAAAACTGTAAAAGATAAAGTTGGCTCTATAAAAGATGTTAACAACAGACTTGTGAGTGATTGTAAAAATATGGCTTAAATTCTAAATACCTTTTCCCATAGCGTGTTTATCACCGAAGATATATCGTCACTGCCGATTGTAAATTACATGTTTAGAAGATCCGAAAATGAAATGTTTAAAATTGATGAAATAACTGAAAGCCATATAGTTAAATATTTAAGAAACTTAGACCCAAATAAAAGTACAGGTGCCGATAAATTATCAGCGAGATTATTACTAGAGTGCCAAGATGAACTTTTGCTACCCTTGAAATTACTCTTTAACAAATCCCTTCAGGAAAGATCAGTGCCAAGTCTTTGGAAATGTGCAAATGTCACACCGATATTCAAGAAAGGTAACAAATGCGAAGCTGGTAATTATAGACCCATCAGTCTTACTTCGGTAGTTATCAAAATTCTTGAAAAAATTATCAAAGATAAAATTACATCTTTCCTGGATAATCACAATCTGATTTAAAACACTCAACATGGCTTTCGAAACAACAGATCTTGTCTCACAAATCTGTTGGAATTTTATAATTATGTCTTCTCAAATTACGACGAGCGAGTTCCTTCTAATATTATTTATCTCGATTTCAGAAAAGCGTTTGATACCGTGCCACACAAGCGTCTTTTGATCAAACTAAAACCTCACGGAATGGGAGATCCGATTGGCTTCATGTTTCTAGTGGAGTTCCACAGGGGTCTGTTTTGGGTCCTTTACTCTTCTTGATATATATAAATGATTTAGACTGCGGCATTACTACTAAAATATTCAAGTTCGCTGACGATACCAAAATAGGTGGTAAAACACTCACGATTGGAGACTGTAAGGTCATACAGCAAGATTTAGACAACTTAAGCACCTGGAGTGATAAATGGCTTTTGAAGTTTGATAAAGATAAATGTAAAGTAATGCACGTTGGTTTCAATAATCGAAAGCATAATTATAAATTACAGTCACAAAATTTAATGAAAATTGAAGAAGAAAAGGATCTAGGAGTACTAGTAAAAAGCGATTTGAAGAATGGCATACAATGTTTGGCTGCTAGTCGAAAAGCTAACATTATTCTTGGATTTATTGCTCGTAATTTTCAATGTAAGAATCCGGAAGTCATAACGCGTCTTTATACTTCGTTAGTGAGACCCCACTTAGAATATGCAGTTCAGTTTTGGTCGCCGTGCTATCTAAAAGATGAAAATAAACTAGAGAGCGTGCAAAGACGAGCAACTAAACTAGTTCCAGGCTTTTGTTGCTTGTCTTATGAAGAGCGTCTGAAAAGATTAGATATGTTTTCAGGGCACGAAAATACTCATCCAAAGACTCACCTGGTTCCTGACAGCGAGTCGCAAGGCGGTGACGCGCAAACACTTCACTAGTTGGCTTCACAAACTGAGATTGTAGAGTGGTTAAGGCGTCGTCGTAGGTAGTGCACTCGGAGATACTTTCATAGATTTTTGGCGAGCTTGTTTAGATTCTCTTGGGACAGAGCGGCGATGAAGGTCCTGAAGGTCTATGGCCAGTGCCGCCACTCCTGTGCTGCTGTGGGTGAGTGAGTCACAATCCAACCTCTCAGGTTTCAACAGACGCTCCATTCCGTCGAAGTATGAGGTGGTGGATACGGACCCTCAGGCACTGGAGACTTGTTTTATATCTATTAAAATTATGTGAGTAGAGAAACACATCGAGCCATATTGTAGGCTTTAATAGACATAAAACAGAACGTAGGGCACTGCAACGGAGAAACAATACACTTAAACAATACTCTTAAACAATACACTTAAACTATGATATAACGGTATTACTATACTTTGCCATTAAACAGTCGATGGTTATGGCTACCGTCAGCTTGTTGCTCTTACTATTTACAACATTTTCACTGATTACACTACCTGTCGGAAATGAATAATAACACTGCAATACGTCCGTGAATGTGGAACAGTTTTGGACTGTATCTCTCTCAAAATAAACAAACAAACACTATCAATTGTTTTTAGCACGGGCTTTGGTTTCAAGCATGGGATTGGATGTTGTTGCTACAGAGGATTATTATATTGTCTATATTTCCTCTGTCCAATGACGTGCCACCACCAATTGCCAGCACTAGCTGCGCCAATCACAGCTTGCTATATGTAATAGTAGGCGTGGCACAGCTACAAACAGGTCAGGTGACATTTTTCTGCTCAGTTGTATCATGGCTACCGTTGAAGTTACTTGTGAAGGTTGTGAATTGGATTATTGGCAAATAATCGCAATATTTCATTCAAAAAACGATTTGGTGTACGACTTTCTGAGGGAGCACGGCGTCCTACCAGCAGCTGTTCAGTGTCCCCACTGTATGGCTCCTTGGAGGAATAGTAGAAGATGACCCCACAGCCAGGAACTTCATGCTCTCGTTTAAGGTATTGTGAGTTATGAAATTATACTTGGTAAATTTGCAATTCAACCAATAAATAGGTTAGGTTAGGTTACAAGTGTCAGCGGGGGGTATCCATGGGGGGGCGCAGCCCCCCCGCCCCCCCGGTTAGGCTAGGTTAGGGTAAATTAGGTTAGGTTAGGTTACAACAGTGTCAGCGGGGGGGTCCAGGGGGGGCGCAGCCCCCCCCCTTTTAGGATAATTTAGGTTAAATCTGGGGAAATTTCCCAAAATCTAGGGAAATTCCCCTAGATTTTTCAAAGGCCATATATCACTCACATATGCCTCCCCCCCAAAACCCCCGATTCCCCAGGCTCCCCCAAGCTTGCTGGGGGTGGTGGAGGTGGGGGGGTAGAGATATGGAATATTGGCATAAAGTATAAATTTACCGATATAACAAACTGAACTAAAAGGAATCGGACAAATATCAGTGAAAACACTCCCGCCGAAACACTAGTAATACACACCTGAAATGGCCTAATAGAAGACGCGTTGAGAGGCAGCCATGCCAGCCTGGCCGAGTAGTGCGAGCAGCGGTCAAGGAGTGAGGCAGCACTCACGTCGCGGCTCACACTTCGACTCGGAATACCGGCGCAGTGGTGCCGAGCCTACCTTAACAATCCAATAACCATCTACTTAACAATAGTTTACTAACGAGGGTAATACCAGATATAGTTCTTATTTATTATCACACCACGCAAATCGACTATCTTTTAAGTTAAGAGAATAAGTAGAAAAAAGGTTCCGCTATGCCAAGATAAAAGGAACAAATATAACCAGGTACTAAGAGGAAACATTAGAGGCTTAAGAGAGACCTCGAAATGTTTACTTACGCGGATGAGACCTAATCTGTAAGGCGCTACTTTGTATTCTATCAAGGCAGGTTAGTGGAGGGCAGGTGGGCAGACCAACACGGACGGAATGAAATAATCGTAGGGTAACACAGGTGAAGCCTTGTACCTGCGTATTATATAAGTACTGTTACTTATGTTTATTTAATTTCATTCATCTAAGTGCCCCATTCATAGCATTGTTCACGATTGTCATGTCGGATAACTACAAATTTCATGTTTTATTTAATTAATGTTGAAGATGCACCACTTAGGATTTTTTAGAGGAAAGTTTAGAGAAGACATTTTGACTGACTAGGAGAAAAAAAACATCTAGTTACCGAATCATTTGTTGCTTACATCACCACTAAGAGATATGTTATGGTGACTAGGACTGACTTGGAGGCGCTATCGGGCCAAGACACGGGGAAGAGGCGTGGGAGGAGCGAGATGATTGTTGTGGAATGATAGACGGCGTGAGTGTGGGAGAAAGAAAGACTAACTGACGATCTATGGTTCTATATGAAGCTCGCCACAGGGAAGCACTGAGTGATTTATTAACAGCATAATGTAATTGCTTAAAAAATTACTCCATTGTTAGGGAATATAAGCTGCTTGCCAAAATGTGGTGTTAACTTTGATGTCAGCGTTGTTTAAGCGTGTAGAGGGTGTCCCGGGGTGTGGGTGGCTGATGTAACACGGTGCTGTCTTGAGGTGTGTTCCCGGGATGCTTAACGTGGGCGGCTCCGGGAACAATAGTGACGTGAGCAGGTGGGTATAGATGGGGACGCTACCAGGAACAGGTGAAGTGTCTTGGTGTAGCCTTCCCCTGTCCATCACTAACTCGTGGGTGTAGGAGAAAGAGGAGGGTAGAGGAGGGAGAGGAGGCGCCACACTCTTTTCTTCCTCTACTCTTTTACAACTTAATGTACACCTTACTTAACTTGTTTTAATGGAAGGAAGAAAATAAGGCACAAACATGCACGTGCGAGGCCAGAAGTCTGAAGAAATAAACAGGACACGAAGCTTAAAGTAAGAGAATAACTTACGCTGAAACTACCCAACTACTAAGTAGCAATTTATAGGCTCTCCGAGGAGGCGAACTTGACTCTCCCCCCCTGCCTATCCCCCCTGACCCCTCTTTCCCCCTTCCCTCCCTTCCCCCGCCCTCCCCCTTGTCACACACCCCGATCCCAGAGCGAGGGTCGTGGAAGGCGCAGTGTTGTTCATTTTACGATCGTCGTAAACTCAACCCTCGGGGCCGTGGGCGAATGTATCGCCGGGGGCAGCACAGTACCACGGGCGCCGACCCCTCACTGCCTCTGCCGCCACCTTCCCTGCCCAGGAGAGGAGACATGCAGCAGCGGCTTGTTAGCGTGTTTTGAAGGCGAGGAAATCACAGTAACCCAATTCAGATATGTGTTATAGTTTTTATTTAGTCAGTTTACTTAAGATACCAAGACTAACTTCATGCAGAGTTAACGTTCATAGTGGTTTTGCGTTTGATAAATATACACAACACTAACTCCTGCCCCTCATCCCTCCCCTGCCCTCCCTCCCTCACGCCTATAAAACACCTCCTTTACACCTCGATACCACTGCACCCACGCCCTCACGTCCCGCCTCGCACACCCTCCACTAGTCATCCGGAACTACCTTGGGCGTGGATGTTTACAGGCCACGCACCGTCACCCTCCACTCAAGTGTCACTCAGTCCGCGGAGCATCGTGAGTTTGAGTGCCGCGGTGCCCTTGGTTAGGTGTGTTGGTGGCCTGGAGGTATGGAGTGGCTGGGGGCATGGTGGAATTTAGGTCAGATCAATAAATGGTTTGTCTTTTAAATGCCAGTACCTGTGTTTAATTAATAAGTTGTAAAAATGGTTTTACTTCACTTTAAGTTACTGGTTCAGGTTACCATGTTGTCGTCCTTACTTTTTGTCATCCATATTAACTGATGGTGGGTGTAATGACGCGTGTTAAGCTGTCCATCATACATTTACCTGCAATAGTGCGTAAAACAATACTAGTTTATTAAAGCCAGGTAAAAAGAATAAACAAAAATACTACAGGTGACATAACCATCACGTACATAACATCCTTCCTTTCCTTCCTTCCTTCCTTCCGTTTCCTCAATAACCAATCAGCATGCAACACCAAACTCAACACAACACAACACAACACAACGCAACACTTACACACCATCGTCCTTGCCTCGTTCGTTCTCACATCGCTCGCCCTTCATGCAATATTCATCACCATCACAACCAACCTTCAATCTCCTCGCAATGTGCACGTAGCAACGCCGCAAATTCGTGTAACCATTCTTGCAGCGGTGCTTTTTTTAACGAGATCTTCCATGTCGCTTACAGTCTTACACCACTTCCATGTTCTATACTGACCTCCCGCTATTTCTTTGTCTATTTCTTAACTTTTCTATGAGTGTTTGGTAAGAAGTGTTTGTAAGAGTTAAATTGATACATAATCCTACGTTACTGATCCTCTTTCTCATTCCTTGCACTTTGTCATCAGTATATATCCTCACCCAACGCCTCCTTCTCAACTCCTCCCGAACGTCATAAGAGTAATGCAATATCCTTGGAAGGACGAAAGACAGAGAAAAAGTGAGATAAAGAGAAAGAGAGAGAGAGAGAGAGAGCGTTCTGCAGCACCTCCCGCCCTGCAGACTTAGTAAATCTTTGCCTCCTTCCTTGCGTGGTGGGTGTATAAAATAGTAAATCGAAGGGCAAGGTGAGTCCTCAGGTGCCTCGAGATACGCTCCGGCCATCGCCTTCCCAGAGCCATTCTCCTTCTTTACCTCACAAATGTTTCTTTTTCTCTCCTCTCCTCGCCCTGAATTCCTCCTCTACCTCCTCCTTCTCCTCCTCTTCCCACTTAACCTCCTCCTCCTCCTCCTCCTCCTCCTCCTCCTCCTCCTCCCCCTCCTCTTCCTTCTCCTTCCGTTTAACCTCCTCTTCCTTCGTCGTATTCCTCCTCGTTCCTTTCGACCTCTATATATATTTCCTCTCTTATACTCCTCCTTCTCTTTGTTCAACGTCATTTCATCCATCTCTTTTACTCTTTCTCTCTTTCTCATCTTTTTACTCCTCCTCCTCCTCCTCCTCCTCCTCCTCCTCCTCCTCCTCCTCCTCCTCCTCCTCACTTCACGTCATCTTCGTTCTTCTCCTATACTCAATTCCCTTCTTTACTTACCCTCCATCTCTCCCTCTCTCTCTCTTTCTTACTTTCTTTCTTTCTTCTTCTTATCTCATTATCTTCATCCTCCTTTTCCTTGTTTTTTGTCTCCATGTAAATATCCTCTTCTTCTTCTTCTTCTTCCTTCGCTTACCAGGAATTTTGGCGCGAAAAAAATCTTTAATAGGGTGATTTGTTAGAAAGCCTGATAGCTAGTCCTCCGTCTGCGCCTTCCCCCTGAAGAATTACTGTATAAGCTCTGCCTGCTGGAAATTGGTTGAGATACATTTATTCAGCGTCTAGGTATTTTTTTCCCCTTCTTCTCTCTTCCCTCCAGCGCCTCTCTCCCCCTCTCTCCCCTCTCTCTTTCCTCTCTCTCCTCTCACTTTGGTTTCAGATGTCTCAGTCAGGAGAGTGAGTGAGCAAGAGAGCAAGAGAGAGATCATCTTGCTTGCCATTTTTTTAGGCTTAGACTCTACAAACTAATATGTTACTCTTTTTATTTTATGTCCACTAATCATTACAAACTCTAATATAATTTTTTGTACGTAAATAGTGTTTGTATTTTGAGTTACTGTATAAGTCCTATAAGTAAGTAATAGGCTTTCATTCCACTTCAAAATCACATTGAAAAAAAAAGTGACAGACGCATGGCAATATAACCTAAAACATTTCCAATATTATAGTTTCACAAATTCTCTGGACTGATTTGCATTAACATAATATCTATTCATTCACATATTTGTGTTATTATTTGTACTTCTTTGTTACCTTTCAATCGTTGAATCTGTATTATTTTTATTATAGTCATTATTTTTCAGTATTTTCATAGTTTTGAGTTCTTAGGTTCCAAAGTAGCTTCCATTATATTTTTATATATTAGATGAGTATATATAATAAGGATGTATTATAAGAGTATCAAGTGAGGGAAACAGAGGTAGAATCATCATTTTCCTCCATTATGTATATATAAAACTCAACTTTTTTCCATCCGTTTTTCTCTTTTATTTAGAATGATTTAAATTATCCATTAAATCGAATAAAAAAATATTCTCACATTAATCATAGGTGCATTAAGTGTTAACAAATTATATTAATGAAAATTCACAATTATGTTTACTCGTATATATTTTTTTCATATTACCTTAAAGAATGTA
>JAXIVD010003437.1:37500-45000 GCA_036785275.1 Cancer borealis
CCTAAAGAAAAGCGGCTGACATCAGCTTTTGAGGGGTGTCGGCGAAGATACCTCATCCCCGAGCTTGGCCGGCCTCTGCAGACCTACCCGCGCAGCTACACCTACTAGTCACGGACCTCGGAGTGCTCTACTCTCACCGTACATCCGAGGTCCGGACTTAAACGTATAACTGACATTTCTGTGTTATTACGAGTGCCCTACAAACTGTCGCTGAAGTTATATATATTGCACAAACCTCACCTTATACCCAAGTGTGGAGATATAGTGCCACAGTGACTCTTGTGATATACTTTAATCTATGTGCATAACCCTGCTTGCTTAGAATACAAATACAAGCAGTGAGACTTATTCTATGTACCAGTGTACTGATCCTCTTATACTGTAAATAAAACTGTATAAAGTACACGTATTTGGCAAAACCGCTCGGGCCACACTATCTCACATAACACTCGTTACCATCACCATGGTAACACCTGGTAGCACCAAGATAATATATGGTGGTATCGGTGGTAACATATGGTGGCTGTGATGTGATAAATAACAACCACCACAACAGGTAACAAGAATATGATGATTGAAAAGAGATTTTTTTTTAACAATATGCAATGTGTAACTAAAATTTTGTACAAAAGGTAGTTGGAAGGCTTAAATGGCCTTGAGAATAGCCATAAAATAATTGTGTCTTGGGTATGATATGAGGGTGAAGGATGAGGGACAGTGTGTACGAAGGGATCAACTAAACATGGCGTGGGACAGTTAGATGAAGGAATGGGAGTGTGCTGTGAGATGGATGGGACGCCGGTGCATGAGGCAAGGTGCTGGTAGGAGAGGAGGAGGGGGAGGAGGAGGAGGAGAGGGCAGAGGGAAGATTGCGAAAGAGGCAGGAAGGAGGGTAGGACAGTGTAAACATAGAGAGGAAGGAGAATAGTAGCAGTAGTAGTAGAAGTAGTAGTAGTATTAGTTGTTGTAGTAGTAGAGTAGAAGAAAGAGGAGATTTGTTAAAGAAGAGAAAGAAACAGGTAGTATAAAAGTAAGGAGGAGGGAAGTGGCGGGAAAATAAAGGAGGGAGGCGGGGCGGCAATGAGGGGCTTAGGAGGAGGGGAAAGAGGGTGAAGGAGAAAGCATGTTTGGAGAAGACAGAGAAGAGAAAAAAAAATGGTATAAGGGGGAGGTGGAGGATGGAGGAGGCAGAGTAGAATTGAGGGGTTCAGGAGGAGGGGAAGGAGGGTGCAGGAGAAAGTAGAAGGGAAATGACTGACGCCTTGTATGCACCTTCCACCATTAGCTAGACGTTAATGACAACTGTGATGGATTGAGTTGCGGCTTCACGTGTGACCCCCGCCAGACCACCGCTGACACCCCTTCCTGTGACCTCATAGCGAAGCAGGCACAGAGATGCTACATGCAAAATTATAAGAGGAAACAATGCATATAAAGAGCAACTAAATTATTTGCCTTAAAGAAGAGAGGAATGTCATAAATAGATAACTGTTTTCTACTTCTTCTTACTCCTGCGACCTCAGTATGACGAGGTTGTTGCATTAAGTCAAGATTACAGACCAAGGGTGTGAAAGCGTTGCTACGGAGCCTCAAGAACACGATTTTTCACGCTTACAGTTAGAGAGCGAAGCAGTTATTTTTTGTTCTCTTCCTGAAGCGTTAATGGTGATAAATAAGATGTAGGAGAGTGATGGTGGAAGCGGAGGAGGTGTGATTATTAATGGTGAGAAATCATCATCTTCTCTAACTGAATAATACGCTGCATGAGACACGAACACTCTAGTAATACCCATTATGTAACCCTAGTAATTATACCTTTTCAAGTATACTTTTTCAGGTACTATTTCTTTGTTGAGGGTAGAGGGATGGGACTTTAACTGAGAAGTCTTGATCTTACCTATAGGATAAAACACCTTATATAAAACTCCCTTCCTCTATTATTTTTTTTCTTTTGAATATTGATAGTTTGGTGGTGGGGAGTGATGTGTGTTGATGTATGGTGTTGCATTGTTATCGCATCTTTGTGTATTGTTGTGATAAGTTACAGTACCAATTAGCATGTTGGCTTAGAGTATGTATTGTGACTGCTGCTGTTAAGTGGTGGCGGCTTATCGGGGTGTGGTGTGACGTGTTGGTATTGTGTAGCAAGTGACAATGTGATGTTGTACAAGGTGAGTGGGTGTGCGGTGTTGTCTCGGTGTTACAACTAATATTTGTATTCATGAAGATGCAGCGACGAGTGTTATCAGCTCTTGTGATGTAACCTGGTGTCATTAGCACATCATTTGCCGCTAATGGACGGTCCTACCTCAGAGGCTGGAATAAATTTTTGCTGGTAATTCTTACTCGCAAACGTATATATTGTCTCTAACTTTTCGTTGCTACTGCTGGTGCTGTTTATACTGTTGCGCACATACCGGCTGTTACTGACAAGATACAGCTTTTAAACGTGGTGAAGATGCAAATGTAAAAACTATCAGAGTAGTTTCATTGCAGCCGCAGGGACAGGATGGCTGAGGGATCAAAAAGACAAGGCAGGCGACGGGGAGGGTGGGGGCGGGATATGAACTATATTTGGTTCATCTGGAGACAGCCGCTGTGCTCCTCTGTATGCTGGCAGGCCGGCTCCCGCGTGGGCCGAGAATATTGACCAAGGGCAGCTATAACTAAATACATCTGACTCACCTGTATACATCTGACTCATCCACACCTGGCCTCTGCATAACCACAGCGTCTATCATAACACCTCAAGTCACCACCGCCTGCTGTGTTCAAGATGTTAATGGTGATGAATGTAATGGTGTTGTGGTGAAGGTGTTGATCATTACGTCTTTCTTAATGACAGGTAGATAGACAGATAAATAGACAGGTAGGTAGATAGGTGCTCGTGTGTGTGTGTGTGTGTGTGTGTGTGTGTGTGTGTGTGTGTGTGTGTGTGTGTGTGTGTGTGTGTGTGTGTGTGTGTGTGTGTGTGTGTGTGTGTGTGTGTGTGTGTGTGTGTGTGTGTGTGTGTGTGTGTGTGTGTGTGTGTGTGTGTGTGTGTGTGTGTGTGTGAAGTTATACAGCCACGTCATTGGCAAGGCACGTGTTAGGTTTGTGGGAAAGAACAGGTAATTGGTTAGTAAGAAAGGAGGGAGTTGTGTGTTTGTGGGAGAAGAGAAGAGAAGAGCAGCGGAGAGGAGAGGAGAGGAGAGGAGAGGAAAGAAGATGAGAAGAGAAGAGAAGAGAAGAGAAGAGAAGAGGAGAAGAGAGGAGAGGAGAGGAGAGGAGAGAAGATGAGAAGAGAAGAGAAGAGAAGAGAAGAGGAGAAGAGAGGAGAGGAGAGGAGAGGAGAGAAGAGGAGAGGAGAGGAGAGGAGAGAACAAGAAAATGAAAGTACAGGACCAATTATAGTGTACCTAAAGAGAGAGAGAGAGAGAGAGAGAGAGAGAGAGAGAGAGAGAGAGAGAGAGAGAGAGAGAGAGAGAGAGAGAGAGAGAGAGAGAGAGAGAGAGAGAGAGAGAGAGAGAGAGAGAGAGAGAGATGAAAAGGCAATGTTTGAGGAGTGTAGTGGAAGCGAGAGGACTTGAATAGAGGAGAGGAGTGAGAAAGGGGACGATGGTGCTTGTATTAGAGGGAACGAGGAGTGGATGTTGTTAAAGGAAGAGGAGGAGGAGGAGGAGGGAGAGGAAGAGGAGGAGGAGGAGGAGGAGGAGGAGGAAGAGGAGGAGGAGGAGGACATGCTTGCTTGCTTGATTTGTGTTTTGGTAAGTCAAGACGCTCCATCTTAAAGCCTCACACACGACCCTCAGACATTCTCCGGGTCTCTCTCTCTCTCTCTCTCTCTCTCTCTCTCTCTCTCTCTCTCTCTCTCTCTCTCTCTCTCTCTCTCTGTCTCTCTCTCATCTCCGACAAGTTGTGAAGTGGTGGTGGTGGTAGTGGTGACAGATATACCACATCTACTGTTATCACTGCGTCCTCCTCCTCCTCCTCCTCCTCCTCCTCCTCCTCCTCCTCCTCCTCCCTTCGTAATTGCCAACAGGTCTGCTGATGTTTGTGCTCCCTTGTGTTCCTTTGTGTTCCGCCTTCAGAGACAGTTTCAAGTTCTGATTAGATAAGTATCTCCCAGATACAAGATTATATTATATTAACTAACTAATCACTCGTTGTGTTTGCCTGTTGATAAGGTTAACATGTTGTATTCATGTTTTAGATAAGATGGAACAAAATCAGCACATTATTATATTAAAGTTATCCCCAACGTCCCCCCCTCTTGCCCCCCCCTAAAGCAGATGCATCAGCTATTAATATTTATAGTATAGTATATGCCTCTAATTTAATTCTTTACTATATAATTTTCATATCCTTGTTTCCTTTAAAGGGACATGATGTTACCTTTACAGTATTTCCTGCAGACTCACTGTTGGATGGGGCGGTGGGCAGTGGGCGGCGGGCGGCGGGCGGCAGGCGGTGGGCGGGGAGTAGCCTGGCTCTATTCCATCATTGATCTCTCACATGTAGCTTACTGTAGTATGTAGTTCAGCTGATCCCCTTGTCATGGTCTCCTGGTGTATGTTCTTCCTATGTAATCCTATGTAATCCTCCTCCTCTTCCTCCTCCTCCTCCTCCTCCTCCAGCTGTCATGATAGTCTTGTGTTGATAGAAAAGTAATGTCTGGAAATATACATCCTGAAAATGACTGGTTATTATCATTATTATTTTTATTATTATGTTGCTTTGTATGACGCGTTTGCCCATAATTATTTTTTTTACTTTATTATATATGTAACCCCACCCCCCCAAAAAAAAAATCAAAACACGTCTATTTATAACAAAAACTACACACACACACAACACACCCACACATACATGAAAATCCAGTGAGGGGAGGAAGGGAGGAACGAGCGACACACACACACACACACACACACACACACACACACACACACACACACACACACACACACACACACACACACACACACACACACACACACACACACACACACACACACACACACACACACACACACACACACACACACACACACACACACACACACACTGCCTGGTCCCCTCAACGATTATTAACTCTGTGAAGGTGAACTTGTCAAAATCCGTCTTGGCGACCATTCTTACGTGAGGCTGAACGCGTGACCAAGATACTGGAGAGGGGGGGAGGGGGGGTGATAGGGGTGCGGTTGTTGCTGGGGGTGACAGAATGATGTGGGTGAAGGAAGGGGTGAGGGGGAGGGAGGTTAGGGAGAAAAATTAGGGTTGTGTGTGTGTGTGTGTTTGTGTGAAGGTGACTCGACAGGGAAACACTAAGTAGGGGACGGAAGGGAAACAGTGGGGGAAGTACTATGGGAAACTACTAAAAGCCTCTTCTATTTGCGTGAATCCGTTTCAGATCACTGAATCTGGGCGGGGCTTGGCCGCTCTGGGCGGGGCTTAGCCGCGAAATCGTGTTCTATTTACCATCTTAACCCGTGATCTGTAACAGATTCCTGAATCCGTCGAATCTGATTTGGGAGGTGGGTTATAGCAGACGACACTCGTTCGCGGGTTTTTTGCACCAGCCTGAGCCAGCCTCTTCTCAGAAGTTAATATTGATATATACCTCCAATAAAACAGTGTATATATACGAGGAAGATAGTAAGCGGTAGAGAAATATTGTAGAAATGTTACTGTAGGCACAGAATTGTATAATAGTGGTGATGAATATCAAAAACAATGGAGATATATAACAGCAGCCTCTTCTCGGAATCTATTATTAATATATACCTCCAATAAAAACAGTGTATATATACGAGAAAGATATTAAGTGGTAGAAAAATGTTTCAGAAATAGTACTGTAGGCTTGGTGATGAATACCAGAAACGAAGGAGATATAACAGCAGCCTCTAACCGGGTTATTTATTTTCTTTGAATTTTGATATATACTCCCAAGAAAACAATTTACTTGTACGTGAAAGAGATTAAATGGTACAAAAATTCTGCATAAATGTTTGCAAAAATATGTATAACCGTAGCATATGAATAGTTAAATAAGATATCCCCAAAGTTTATTTTGGTTAAGGGGAAGCTCTACTCTACATTGATATACACAAATGATTCTGACACTCATTATCGTCCCAAATAAATAGTTAATAAGATATCCCCATTCCCCATCTTCTCCCAATAAACATGAGGACATGTGGGAATGTAAGGTTTTTTGGCTGGATGTAAAAGTAAAGTTTTACCCAAATCTAACCTAACCAGGGAAAGCCTATAGGCGCTACAGATTAGACATATATAAAAATAAGAGGTATTTCTTTACAACTACTGCTCCACCTCTTTATTATATACATGAAGTCTTACATACTATACATAGTGTACTCAACACATCTGTGAAGGTTTTAGGGGGTGCTTACCATTATTTACCTCGCAAAATGTCTTTGAAGTTATGTTATGTTGGTTAAGTTAGGTTAAGTTATGGTTAGGTTAAGGTTGTTAGGTTAGTTTGCAGTTATGTTATGGTTATGTTAAGTTAGGTTTGGTGCGGTTCAGTTAGGTTCGGTTACATAAGATTTTTACATTTTAATACCCAAACCCGCCAAAAAACTAGTTTGCTAACCCTAACTTCCGGATGATAAAATGTAAAAAATCTTATATAATCGAACCTAACTGAACCTAACCATAACATAACCGTAACCTAACAACTTCAACATAACCATAACTTGACATAACCTAACCTAACCTAACATAACCTATTATAATTTTAAAGAAGTTTTGCGAGGTAAATAATGGTGAGCACAGCCAGAAACCTTCACAGATATGTTGAGTACACTATGTATAGTATATTTATAATAAAGAGGTGGAGCAGTATTTGTAAAGAAATAATAGGTGTAACATTGTCAAGGTTAACCTTGAAGTTCATCAGACTTGAATCTACTTTTCAAGAATCTAATGGTGTTTTCAATAACACATTTAATTATATAATGATTTTTTATTGTACAATAAGCAGGTTGGTGATAATTAGGGATGCCGCTGTCACCCTAAATGCATCAGGAAATAAAAGTTGTAACTCTCAACACTTCCTCGGAGAAGTGACTAGTGTGACGGCTGGGCAGCGACTGGCCTCTCATTGTTATTGTTTTGATCCAGCGAATCCAAAACAGATTCTGCTGTTCTATTTGCACCCAATTAATCCAAAACAGATTCGGATTCCGAGCAGAATCCGGAGTAGATTATTGAGAACAAATAGAAGAGGCCTTAAGCCGTGTGATTGATTTCTTTAACCTTCGTTCACTATGTTGATATATTAGTGTTACTGCATTTAAGTGTCGCTCATTATGCTAATTAAAGACATTATATTCTTTTGTTGCCTTCTTGGTCCTTATTTCCATTATGTAACTACCGGTTTTTATAGTAACTCAGTAACTCTTTTGTTATCGTCACGCTCAGGTCCACTTTAAGCTTACCTTCGCTTGAGTCTCGTTGCTAGGACTGACGCGTGCTGCAAATGAGGTGAAATATAGA
>JAXIVD010003438.1:5000-40000 GCA_036785275.1 Cancer borealis
TATATATATATATATTATATATATATATATATATATACTATCTATATATTTATATTATATATATATATAATATTATTATATATATATAGATATAATATATATATATATATACTATATATATAGTATATATATATATATATATATATGCTAACTACAGTCAGGAGGGGAAATTGTGATCTACAAGGATGAGACAAAGAGAAGTGAAGGAGAGAAGTTTAGAATAAATGAGTTTACAGTACAAAAAATATACCACATGCAATTAGCCCCAATAGAAGCAGGTTCACAAGCTATGCGAAACCATAATCAAGATTGAGCAATAAATAGGTAGTACTCATAGCTCATAAACTATTTGTCTTTTGTCATATATGTTTTCCACTAACCTTCAAACCTCTTGGGAAATTGTTACTCTAGTCAAAATCACACAAATTATAGTATGTTAACAGGTAAAATAACCCATGCAACTTTTGATCAGGTGGTTTTATGTTATCAGTTAATTTTACGATGCCCTTAACTGTTTTAGGCCATAAAGAGTATGTTATATGACAATTATGAGATTGTTAGGAGAATGAAACAATTAAGAGTTTTCCTAATTAAGCATAATGTCACATATAAGTGACAGTTGCGATTTTTCCTTTTTACCTGTAAACATGCCAAACAGTGTGTGTGATTTTGACCAAAGCAACAATTTACCAAGATGGTTCTTAGTTAGTGGAAAACACATGACAAAAGACAAGTACTCCATTACATAAGAAACAAAATATGATTCTTGATTTAATATTATAATGCCTTTATACGTTAGAAAAACTTCATAAAAAAGTGGCATAATGGTCAAACATGTGATCAGCTTTGGAGTCTGCACGAATTAGAATTATGCCCAATGGTTCTTCAGTACGGTTATTACGTTTTGGGTTATTGCGCAGTAACTAAGGCACCAATTAGGCACAACAGCCAAGGGTTGATTGCAAGTAACCCAGAATTAAATAAAAATCCCATATCTTACAATTCCAGCCCAAAGCATTTTGGATATGGAATGCTAAACCAAAAGCAAAATCAATTGTGGCAAGCAAACAGGTATTAGGGACCAGCGCCAGCCAGTTCTACATGCAATCCCATCCCTCAGGTAGAGATGGGTATTCACCATTTAACGATTCTGAAGGCATCTTTCTTGGGCAGTATCTTCTCAAGGTGATCCCCAACTGAAGGGAAATGTTCTACCAGCTTGTTGCGTATTCCCTTCTGTACAGAGGATTTGAGCTGCTGGGTGCCTGACACAGACTCCTTCTCGTCAAATCTGTCAATAAGTTGAGAAAAATTACTGATTTCCTTCCTGTCATAAAAAATCTATCATATCTCAAATGCCTTAATTCCTTCACTAGCCCCTAAAGAATGGCTGACAGTAAAATCTCTCTCTATACTCTTACATGAACACAATTCTTGCTGCATACAGTACCAGTTTGAACAGTTCTTTCTCACATACTCACCTATTCTCTTTTACAATTTGCAAGATACTTATTCATTCTTGTCAAGCAACCAGTATGCTGGTATACACATAATCTTTTGCTTTGTAAGAGCTGGATGTAAACCTTTTATGCCTTACAGGTGATATAAAAGGCCTTTTCCCATAGAAGGAATGAGAGAATGAAGGAATGCTAAGTGTATACAGTAATCCTTCCAATATCCGACACAATAGAGCCAAAAGATATGTCCAGATCTTGCTCACTAGCCCCAAGATAGAGACAATTGGCCCCCAGCCAGAAAAGTCTGGATAATCTAATCTTACAGTATATGAATAAAATAAAAAAATAAGTAAATTCTGTATGTATATAGTAATAAATGCAAAAGCGAAATATAGTACTGTACAAAAGGTTGGGTAATATATGTTTTCTTTTTTCTATTTTGTTTTCCTTCCCACAGGAATTGCCATAATAAAGGCCTGACTTGTAGGCTATAAGTCACTTGTGAAATCAAGATCAGCTTCCTCTAACTTCTGACTACCAACTTTCATATGGTTACAGGCCACCGCAGAACCAGACTTACTTGAATATCTATCAAGAGAATACTTCATAACATATTCAGTAAGTTTGGATTTTGCCTTACATATATCTGAAACAGATTGTTTTTTATGCCATATTCCTCACACATCCGCTTGACAGACACATGACTTCCTAACTTTTGATCAACTCGAGCTTTTGTGCTACTGTTAAATTCACCCTTTTCCTCTAGATGACATGGTTATAGAAACTGATGAATATAAAACCACTTAAACACAGTCACAGCACCACTAAAAGAGGAAAATTCATGGAGCAATAAGCTACATGTGTGATTACACTGGTATAAATAAAGTGAGTTGGCTGCTGCAGATTTTGTCCGTTGATTCCAATAACTGTTAGAGGGAGGTTCATAAAACCGAGGTTTGCGTGTAGTACATAAACATTTTCTTCCATTTATTTGGCTTCAGCTCCTCATGGCTCAGCTACTTTTGATTGCATTAATTTTTTAGATTCTGTTTTTGGTTCTGCAAAGTTTCTGTTGGTGTAGGGTATGTCTTAGTGTGAAAATATCTAGAAGGAACACGAATGTACCGTGTAGGTGGTGTGGCTCAAAAGGCTCAATGGTAAATTTGTTTACCGAGTTTCTGCTGCTTCCACAAATTTGCCATGGCACCTTCTGATCCACACTCCTCCTTCATAGTACGTTCATTTTCCAAGGCAATTTTGATCCTGTAGATAGTTTCACACTAGGACGTACTCTATACCAACATAAAAAAGTGTGCAGATTCATGAACCATGATGAAAAATTCAAAATGATCAAAAGCATCACAAAATGAGGAGTTGAAGCCATATAGGAGTAAAATAATGTTTATAAACTATTTTCACTTAACTCAATTTTTTTCAATATCTGTTGCATATCTTTACTAATGCAATGTAGAATTTCCTCAGGAGGATGATGCTAGCCTCAGATTTTTCTCAAATAGTGGTGTCAGAAAATTGGGTAAGAATGTAATGCACTATATATGTATAAGAACACATACTATAATGTCACAAAAAAAACGACTAGGTACACACTGCCTACACTACCTATGTATTATTTACAAGATGAGCGCTAGGCAAAAACTCAAGATGAAGCCGTGCTCTGCTGGATGCTGCCTAAAGTATATGAGGGGTCATGGGTCAAAAGGTTCTAACGCGCCAAAATAAAAAAAGTCAGAAATCGCGATCAACGTTCAGCAATGTTTTCGTGCTAATATCTCCATTATTTTTCGACCTAAATGGTTCATTTTTGGCAATTATAGTTCTTAGTATGCTAATTTTGTTGATTAGTTTTTTTTAAATATGATGAATTTAACTCTGATGTATTTCGGTTAACAGAATAGTTTATTTTTGCTGAACTTTTGTTGCCACTTCTGGCAAATTATTCGTTAATAAGAGTGGAAGGTGGGTAAATAATAAATAAGGTCCCAATGTCCGAAATCTAGTCTCCAATGATGTAACATGACGCTGCTGCACGATTGGCTGTGCTCGCATAACTTTTGGGCAAAAAATATAAAAACCTTATATTACCGAACCGAACTGAGCCATAACCTAACGTAACCTAACCATAACCTAACATAACTTGAAAGATGTTTTGCCAGGTAAATAATGGTGAGCACCACCTGAAACCTCCACAGATGTGTTGAGTACACTATGTATAGTATGTACGACTTCAAATTTACATCGATATCATCCGAGCAGTAGTTATGCAGATTTATCCAAATACTTTTTGGCTTACCTTAACCTAATTTGTATGTACAGTATTTACAGTTGCACTCAATGGTTACTCCAAGTCAAAGGAAAGCGTCTGGGTGCAAGTATTAATCTTTATGCTTCGCCCACAATCAGCTGATGTATCTAGGCTCCACCTCCCTCCTTCTAGGCATCAGTGTTGAAATCCCCATGGCATCTAATAAATGTGTGTAGCATCTTGTCAGATAGAATTAAGGTTGCAGAACATCATGCAATATATATCAACTTCTTGAAACTATTAAAAATATTTGATTTAATTTTTGTATACCTACCCCCTCAGTAGGTAAGACCAGTATCTGGTTACAGCCCCGCAATGTTAGGTTAGGTTGGGGTGGGGTTAAGGTTAGGTTGGGGTTAGGGTTAAGATTAGGGTTAGGTTTCTCGAAATGAAAAAGCATCATACTTTGCCCAGAAATAAATAGTTCGTGCCTGAATTATTAGTAGGCTAACCTTATCTAACCTAACCTAGCTTTGAACATTGATGCCTAGAAGGAGGAGGGAGATGGAGCCAAGGTACATCAGCTGATTGTGGGCATTAAGATTAATGGCTGCATCCAGACACTTCTCTTTGACTCAGAGTAACCATTGAGTGCAACTGTAAATACTGTACATACAACTTGGTTGAGGTAAGCCAAAAAGTATTTGGGTAAATCTGCATAACTACTGCTCGGATGATATTGATATGACTATGAAGTCGTACATATTATACATATTGTACTCAACACATCTGCGAAGGTTTCAGGTGGTGCTCTCCATTACTTACCTGGCAAAAAACTTTCAACTTATGTTAGGTTAATTATGTTATGTTAGGTTATGGTTAAGTTAGATTATGGTTAGATTATGCTATGTTAGGTTTGGTTCCTTTAGGTCCGGTTATATAAGGTTTTTATACTTCATTACCCAAAAGTTGGGCGTTTCACCCTAGATTTTAACAGATAATGTTACCGACGCGACCGCCAACTACATCTACACCAGGGATCGGGAATCTTTTTGGCTGAGAGCCATGAAAGTCAAATATTTTCAAATGTATTTCCGTGAGACCCATATAATATTTTTTTTAACACTGAATACAACTAAATGCGTCAACTTTTTAAAGTAAAACCAAAACTTTTAAAGTATAATAGTAATCTGAATTTATTCTTTTTAAGAAATTTTAGCTAAGATTTTATCTGCGAGCCAGATGCAGTCATCAAAAGAGCCATATCTGGCTCGCGAGCCATAGGTTGCCGACCCCTGATCTACACCTACACTAACGGACTTTAGTCCGGATCTGGGTTGATTGTCCGCTAGCAGACAGAGTCCGTTAAATCGAGGGTCGATAGTATTGATTTCAGAAGGTCGGTTCAAGTGTTTTATTTCTCGTTTTTTCTTCTTCTTAGTATGTGCTTGGTTAGGCTAAGTTAGGTTTGGGTTAGGTTTAAAACACAGGAGAAAAAAAAGCACATCAGGGTCTCTCTGATATGTATTTTTAACTTAACTTCACCTAACCAAACATAAATTAAGAAGAAAGAAAAAAAACGAGAAATAAAACACTTGAACCGAACATACCAAATCAATATTCACAAGTTATAACAAAATAGTGATAGAGAGAGAGAGAGAGAGAGAGAGAGAGAGAGAGAGAGAGAGAGAGAGAGAGAGAGAGAGAGAGAGAGAGAGAGAGAGAGAGAGAGAGAGAGAGAGAGAGAGAGAGAGAGGGGGGGGGGGGGGGGGCGGCGTTGTGGAGGAAGGAGGCAAGGAGAGCAAGCGCAGCCAATCACGAGGCAGTGTCATGCTACGTCACAGGAGAGGGCAGGACGGGAGAAAATTGAGACTAGATTTTGGAAATATGCATTTGGGTGAGACAATGACGCATTCTTTTGTTTGGCGATGTTGGGACCTTGTTTGCAGCCCGGGAATAAATTCGGGCAAGATTGTATGGGTGAGAAGAGTAGTTATTTTTTAAGGACTTTCAACCATATTTGCAGTGCCAAACGTCCTAACATTTTACTACCACATGATAGATGAAAGGTCAAAATAGTGTTATCCATCAATAAAACGGTTTTCTGGGAGATGGCGCCTTGGGAGCTTTTGACTCGTGACCCCTCATACACACTACAGGAAGCCCCTCCTTTGTATTTTCTCCCATGAAAAGACAGGGCGCAGAAATAGTGCAAAGGAAGAACAGACAGCTAAAGTTCTACTGAACCTAACGAGGCTGTCTGTTTAGCTACACTACTACTATAATATCTACTTGATAGAAACTAAAGGACAGCAAAGTGAAAGACTCCTCCCAACCCATCCCTCCCTCCAGCCGAAGCTGGTCAGAAGAGGAAGTGATACCATGTAGTATGCAAAAATTATCATGGAATTTGTATAGGCAAGTGAGAAAAATAGGAATAATCCATGCTGAAAAAAAGAAAAATTTAATTTTTAAAGATTACAGAGTTAAATTCTCAATTTGGTGGACTGATGCTAAGTGCTTATCGAGTTTCTTCTTATAAGATTAAATTGTTATACTGTTAACTACTTGTGCTGGGAGCGAATTCCAAACATTTACGATTCTATTTTAGAAAAAGTGCTTCCCTTCATTCGATCTGAAATGCTTAGTTACATAGTATATTGATATTATCAAAACTGTGGAAAATTTTAACTGCCTCAATTAGGTCCCCTCGTTGCCTATGTTTGGATAAACTGAATAAATTCAGCTCCTTTAGTCGTTCTTCGTAAGACTTTTTCACAATCTGGGGATCATTTTAGTAATTCTTTGTATTCTCTCCAGCTTATTAATATCTTTTCTATAGTATAGTGACCAAAATTGAATGCAATATTCTAGATGAGGGCATACAAGTGTATTATATAGGGCCATATTCTTAGTCCCTTCGGGTCCCGAATATATTCAAATGTTCCCGCCTCCTGGCCACATATTCACCAATTGGCAAGGGAGTACGTACGGTACTCACTTGCCAATTGGTGTATATGCAGCTGGGAGGCAGGAACATTTGAATATCTTCAGAATCCATAGGGACTATGAATACGGCCGTAGGGATAACTTTTTCAGATTTATACTCAAAAGTTTTTCGATGAAGCAGACCTGTTTGTTAGCTTTTTTTTTAACGTCTGAACAATGTTTATCTGGTTTGAGGTTTTTACTAATAGTTACCCTAAGTCTTTTTTATGGTTAACCTTGGAAAGTTCGGAGCCATTTATTGTATATTTAGTGAATTAATTATTGTTACTGATATGCAAAACTTTACATTTATCAACATTAAATTTCATTTGCCACTTTTTTGACCACAGGTTATTTTTGAATTACCAATGATTTGCATTGGTGGTAGGTATTCTTGCAGCCCCCACTACAAGGTTAATAATAACAATAACAGCAATAACAATAACAGTAATAATAAACAATAACAAGAGTAATAATAATAATAATAATGATAATAATAATCTATCCATTTTTCTATATACCCGTCTTATATCCCCACTAATAGGGTGTAGGAAAAATAGGCATTTAGGATTCAGGGAGACTTAAATCTCGTCTCCTTCCCTTCATCTTGTCTTTTCATTGGAGAGATTGCAAAGGAAGGGGTTCCCAGACTTCTTACACTGTCCCTTTTTGTCGCCTTTTACAATCCGCAAGGAATACAGTTGCAGTTTTCTTGCAGCCTCCAACACAGATTAATAATAATCATAATAATCGTAATAATAATAATAATAATATATCTATATACCAAGCTGTTATCCCTCTAAGGGGCAAGACAAGACACACACACACACCTCCATGAACACATATATATACATTCCTTTCATTTAGCTTCTAGGTCCCCATAGGAGAAGAGAACGCCCAAACACTGTGCGCCAGATCAATCACGCAAATGGGGACGAGGGTGGGTGTTGTATCCACAACAGGATCCAAGGGTTTATCCCTGCCACTTCATATTTAACTTATGCCTTCTCCCTTCTCACACCTGATGTGATTCAAGGGTCACACAAGATGCGCAAGAACCTCCTCCAAGGATTGACAAGGCCATGTCATTAATCATGCATTTACCACTGTTATCCATCCACTTCTATCACACACAATCATCCTTTCTTGCTCCACAGACATTCTTTTTTCATTCAACGCTCTTTTTACATTGTCCATTCATCCTGTCCATGGCCTTTCTTTTAACCTCACACCTCTCACATTGGATACTACTATTCTCTTCACCAACCAGTCCTCCTCCATTCTCTCCATGTGTCCAAACCACCTCAACACACACTGTTCTGCTCAACCAGCCAATTATCTCATAACACTATTTCTCCTTTGCACCTTTTCATCTCTCACTCAGTCCATACATGTTACTCCACACATACTCCTCAGACATCTCATCTCCATTACATTTAATCTTTTCTCTGGTACTGCCATACTTCACGTTTCAACCCTATATGGTGCAGTGGGCACAGCTACTCCTTCATATAACTTTCTCTTTACATTTATTCCCATTGCTCTACAACTAAACACATTTATTTTTGCCAACACCATTCCTACATCACTGATCCTAGATTTCACTCTGTTTCTATTCCTCCAGCTACAGTAATTTTGTATCCTAAATATTCAAAGCATTCCACCTCCTCAAGCAGTTCACCATTCAATGAAACTTTCATCCTTCTACCAGGGTAGGTGGTGGCCTAGTGGCTAGAAGTCGGGCATACCAACTCAGACTCCAGAGATCAAGCCCCGGCACGTGCTGGCCACTTTTCTTTGCTAATAATGCCGAGTGGCTTAAGATCACCTACATGGTGCCATAGCATCCTCGACAGGACTGCAAAGCTATATGCACGAGGAACTGGGTCCGAGAGGCTTGTCCTTCAGATCCAGCTAAAAGGTATTTATGTAAGTTCTTTTAAGGTTAGGTTGGGAATCTAGGGAGCTTGCCCACCCCTAGTTAAGAAGTTATTAAGTGAGTTCTGTTTAGGTCAGGTTAGGTTTGGGGGGCTTGTCCCCCCAACTAAGAAGTTTTTACGTGAGTTGTTTCTGTTTAGGTTAGGTTAAATTAGGTTGGAGGGTCTGTGGGGGCTTTATCCCACCCAATTAATAGGTTTTCAGGTTAGGTTAGGCTAGATTAGGGTGCGGGGTCTGGGAAGCTTGCCCACCAGCCAAGAGGTTTTTACGTGAGTTCTGTTTAGGTTAGGTTAGATTGGACTAGGTTGGATGATTCTGGGGGTGGCTTGCCCCTCAAGCTAAGATATTTTTAATTGAGTTTAGTTTAGGGTTGTGTCGTTGGGGGAATATGGTTCAATAGATTTATTTCTTTAACCACTCGATGTCTCCTTACCTTTATAATGCACTGCAAATTTAACCTCAGAAACTTGTTCAGATCACCTCAAACAGTTATGTCGCTGAATTGAAGAAAAAATACTAATTTTAAAGTTTTAGGTTATGTTAGGTTTATAGTTAAGTTTGGTTAGGTTTAGCCGAGTTGATTTTGGTTAGGCATATTTAACTGCAGCTCTGGGAAGGTTATGCTGACAAAGCAATTTTTTAGGTAAATTTTTACATTTTCATCAGAATGGCGTGTGGCTACGAAAGTAAATGGAGTTTGTACCTCACACAACCCCCTACTTTTAGTCATAGACAACATTTGATAGTTTCTAAACAAACATAACATAGGCTAGTAAAGATTCGTAAGACGACCCATTCGATATCTCCTTGCCTTTATAATGCACTGCAAATTCAACCTCAGATACTTGCCACTGCCGCTGAATTCCAGAAAAAAAAATGAATTTTTATCTTTAGGTTACGTTAGGTTTGGTTGTTTAGTTAGGTTTGATTGGATTGAATTTGCAGTGCATTATAATGGTAACGAGATATCGAGTGGTTAAGGAAACGAATCTTTATCTCTGGTTCAATTACATAAGCTTTTTAAAAATATTTTTTACCCCAAAATTTTTCCACCTTAGATTTTTATCCTAGAGTGCCATAAATGATCCATATTTGCTTTCCCCACCATAAAACCCCACTTTCCCAAGATTTCCCCAAGCTTCATGGCTACAAGAAGACAGCGGACGAGCAGTAGTTGTACAGATTTACTAACCGAGCCTAACCAAACCTAACCTTCCACCATAAGACCTTGACTGCTCGCAGAGCTATGAACAAACACAGGTCCAAGTCAGGAAAACATACTCCATTCAATTTCAAATGAAGACCACAAATTTGGACGGGTGGTTTAATGCAATCCTAATATACCAATCACAAAACTAGTCATGGAGCCTTGCCTTAAATATTTTTACCAACGTATATCTTACCTCCAAGTTGTAGTATTTTCAATTTAAATGTTCAGATTGTGGGTATATTATTTTCCGAGCGCATCGAGGTAGTGGCAGGACCCATCTGGTTTAACTGTACCTGTAGCCTCGTACATGAAAGCCAGGCCGCGAACACAGGGTGAAGGCAACCATATGAATCACATCTCTTTTAGCAGGATAATCTTCTCAATAAGGTTACCATAGCCGCATAAACTTAAGAATATAGTATTCGTACTCACTTTTTAAACATGGTTGTTGTATATAAATATTACAAGCGGAAAAATGGGAAGGTGCCCGTCTGCTTGCTGTTCCTGGAGTTTTCGGTACACACTCATTTAGTCTTAGGTTCATAAACATATAAAACTTTCATGAAGATATATATTCATATGTTTTATGTCATATTTGTTATACAAAATTAAGCTATAAAATTTATAGACATTTATATGTTAACGATCATTAGCATATGGCCGAATTTTTATCATTCAATCTTCGCGATTTTTACCGAAAATGGCAAGCTGTAACTGAAATAGATTGGATTTTCAGGAATATAAATTCTCAGCTTTTCTCATATAATCGTATTTATATAAAAATTTCTCAGAGCATCATAAGGATACTATACTACTGCTAGGTCTTGATCTTGATCTTAATGCCACAGATGACTTGAAGTTTTCCTCAAGTCAGGCCTTTGTATCGGGAGCTCCAGTGAGGCGGATAAGAAAATAAATGGAAAGTACACAGAAAAAAAAGATGCATACTCTAATTACACGCCCTACTTTCTCGATCTCGCATACCACATTTTCTCCAGAAACTCTTCCACCGCGTCAATCATCCATTCACTCGTCTCCCCATAGGAGACTATTAAGTAAAGTTAAGGCTCACGGCATAGGTGGGAAGGTACTAGAATGGATTAGGGGATGGCTTATTGGTAGGGAACAGAGGGTACAAATTAATGGGAAGAAATCAGAATGGGGTAATGTCACTAGTGGGGTACCACAGGGATCAGTACTAGGACCATTGTTATTTATAATTTATATAAATGACTTAGAGACAGGAATAAATAGTGATATCAGTAAATTTGCCGATGACACAAAGATAGGAAGACAGGTAAAGAATTTAGACGATGCTAGGATGCTGCAGGATGACTTAAATACCCAGTGATGACGTGAGATCATTTAGATGTCACAGTGAACTCACATGGCCGACATACTGGTGAGGTCACATATATTAGGTAACTGTGATCTCATCGTAATGTCACAATGGCGAGCTAACAATGTTGACATCACTATGAAATCATACTGATATCATTACAGCGATATCAAGGAAAACAAGGAAGAACATATATGTTCTTCGAAAGAAGAACATATATGTTCTTCGAAGGAAGAACATATTATGTTCTGCCTTGTTTTCCTTGTATGGTTGTTGTTTACAGATGTAAATATTTGTACTTGTGCTATAATTCGCTATACTTGAAAATCAAGTATAGGGAATTATAGCACAAATCTAAGTACAAAGATTTACATCTGTAAACAACAACCATACAAGGAAAACAAGGCAGAACTTAATTTGATGATGTGGGATGTCAGTGTTACTAGACGGTAGCTTCTGGCCAATCATTTGTTAGGCATTTCACCCTAGTTTTCTTTCTGGATTACCACATTATGGCCTATATTTGATTATATTAACGAGCACCGCCTGAAATCTTCACAGATGTGTTAAGTACACTATGTACAGTATGTAGTTCTTCACATTTATATCGATATCGTCCGAGCATTAGTTATGGCTTGGTAGGACGAGTCAGGTCAAGTGTCTGATGACCCGATAAGTCTCTGCTGTCTGTCACCTGATGGTATTCCTCACACACACACGTCACGTCTGTCTGTCTGTCTCTTTCTCTCTTTCTCTCTTATTATTAAAGTTTTCATTTATAACCAGAGAGAGAGAGAGAGAGAGAGAGAGAGAGAGAGAGAGAGAGAGAGAGAGAGAGAGAGAGAGAGAGAGAGAGAGAGTGACAACCATAACAACATAATGAGGCATCAGTTCCATTTCCGCTGCTGTCTTTGGGCATATACTGTTGTGAGCTTTGCAGTGTTTATAAAAATTGATCATTCTCGGAGTTATCTGGAAAATCGGTCTATTTTCAACTAATATAGAGATCAAGAACAGTAAAGAAGGTTCTAAACTGTGTGTGTGTGTGTGTGTGTGTGTGTGTCTGTGTGTGTGTGTGTGTGTGTGTGTGTGTGTGTGTGTGTGATAGACTCCTTCCTCCTTCTAACCTCCCTCCAGATAGAGAGAGAGAGAGAGATCAAAATTTTAATACGATAAGTATATATATAGTTATATGTTTTCATTAGGTATTGACACACACACACACACACACACACACACACACACACACACACACACACACACACACACACACACACACACAAACACACACACAAACTCACACACACAAACAAACTCACACACACACACACACACACACACACACACACACACACACTAAGGCGGGGCATCGTCCGCCTTAAATTTTTGAGAACTCAAAAGTCTGGGATTTTGTAGCCAAAAGTCGTGTAAGTGTGAACGAGCCTTAAGGGGGATTGTTTATACGCACATTCATTTATGTATGCACACACACACACACACACACACACACACACAGTCATATTACTAATTTACAGGTCTAGGCCTAGGACATTTTTCTTGGAAGGGAGAGGGGTTATGCCTGATATATGTAAGCTATACAAATTTAGTAACAGACTCTAGTGATTTATAATTATCAAGTTCTCTGTCCAGCACATTGAATGCATGAACTTTTTCTCAGTGCATGATTCACTAAATACAGTTTTTTTTTCTTTGCAAAATAGAGGAAAACAACCCGACAACATGCACGTCGAAGTACAAAAAAATTATTGAAACATATACAGACAATGCTTATTGACCAGGACGCTGCTGCAGCAGCTGCACAAGAAAACTTTGCTATCATCCCTACTGATGATACTGGTTTACAAGAGTCATTTGAAACTGGAAATGAATCATGTTCTGGCCTTTATGCATCTGCAGGAGAAGAAAGTGCATTTGATAATGATTTACAATGGGCAGATAGTGAAGCTTGGAATTCAGTTGATGTTTGTGAAACACGGTCAAATGTTTATTTTTCTGATGAGGAAAGCAGCTGTGGAAATGAGACTGATCATGATACTTTGAAGCAAGATATTGTAGAATGGGCAGTGTCGGGAAATGTACCCCATAACACAGTCACCAAATTGTTAAAAATATTGAGAAAGCACGGCCTGGCTCTTCCCGCACAAGCTACTACACTCCTTCGGACACCTCGCAGTGTGAATATACAGAGCAAATCAGGTGGTAAATACATATATCTTGGGCTTGTTAATGGGATTACAAATGCTCTAGAATCCATGAAATCATGTGTGAGTGAAAATCTCAGTGTAGTTGAGCTTGCTGTTAATATTGATGGCCTACCACTATTCAAGTCAAAAAGTACATCTCTCTGGCCCATCCAGTGTGCCATCAGTAATATTCAATCACTGAAACCATTCATAGTTGCTCTGTATTATGCCAAGCACAAACCACAAGACTTGGATTTTTTGCAGGATTTTGTAGATGAACTAAAATGTCTTCTCGAAAGAGGTGTGATTATTAAGGATCACTTAACCAAACCAGTGGTGCTCAGTCATTTTGTATGTGATGCCCCAGCAAAGGCCTTGGTGAAAGGAACTGTGCAGTTCAATGGGAGGTACGGGTGTGATCACTGTGATGTTCGTGGAGACTATGATGGAAGGATGATGTTTTTGTACGTTGGAAATCAGAGAACAGACACAAGCTTTCGAAAAAGACAGAATCCCAAGCATCACAAATGCTACAGCCCATTGGAGAAATTGGACATTGATATGATCCAGAATTTTCCCATAGATCCTATGCACGCCATTGATCTTGGGATAACAAGAAAACTTATATTAATGTGGACAGAAGGACCTCTTAAAACAAGATTGTCAGCGGGACAGATAAATATTATTAGTACATACCTGCGTTCCATGAGAACATTTCTGCCACCAACATTCAACAGGAAACCCAGAGGGTTGGAGGAAGTTAAGATGTGGAAGGCAACAGAATTTAGAACTTTCCTCATGTATACAGGACCTATTGTGTTAAAGTACATCTTAAACAGTGATATGTATCAGCATTTCATGTTCTTCAGTGTTGCGGTGTGTATACTTTATAATACAAAGCTTGTTGCTGAGCATAAAGTAAATGCACACAAACTTTTGCTGCAATTCATTGAAACTGCAAGGAAAATATATGGAGATAAGTTCATTACGTATAATGTACATTGCTTGTGCCACATTGCTGATATTGCAGAAAGGTACAAATGCTTAGAAAACTGCACAGCTTACGTTTTTGAAAATAATATGTCCAAGATCAAAAGGTGTGTTAGAGGAACAAGCAACCCTATAGTTCAAGTAGCTCACAGACTGGCTGAAATGGAGCAAACTGTACCTCTTACAAGCAGTCTGGAAAACCCCCAAATCCTTCCAAAAAGAGGCTTCTGTTACAAAATGAAAACTGGAAAGTTTTGTAGCGTGCATGAAGTAAAACAGTCAAGTCAGCAAGTACTGTGTGAGGTGTACAAAGGAACAAAAAAGTTTTACTCCTCACCTTGTGACTCGAGGATACTAGGAATACATAAAATTAAGAAAACAAACTCAGATATGAAGCATTGTGGCTTTTCTGACCTTGACAGCTATGCCATATTCATTCCTCTTTCTTTGTTTGACAAGGACCAGACAAACACAGCAGTTATTGTGCAACTAATGCATTCCTCGTGAGTAAGTATCATTGATATTTGCAGTCTAGTCCGGCTACTTTCTAACTTTAAAGTCCGCATGATCTGTTAGTCTGCATGATGTTTTAGTACTACATTGGTGAGTGTTCAAATCATGCGTGGTACATACATACATGCAATATATGTAGCTATGTATGTATTGATGGTAGTCTCAACAAATAACACTAAAAAGTAATTGTTACTAACAACAGCTACATAATCTAATACCACTATTGTGTATAATATGAAATAGTACTATACTTGCTGATTGTACTACGTACGCTATTCTCTTCTAAACAGGAATGTCAGTAGCAAGTAAATTTCTCTGCAGTAGAATTTCTGGATATATTTCATGAACAATATGGGGTTCCAGATTTACAGTATTTAGCTGTCTGTAATGAGCCTGCATTTTTTATCTACATGAATTTTAGCTTAAATTTAATTTTATAAACTGAAAAATGTCCATTTCATCACTAATAGTGGTGAAATTGACATCACAACGAGATCACTGAGCTCACACTTGTGAGCCCGTGACATCACACTTGTGAGCCTGATGTGAGCTCACCATGACCTCAAATTGAAGCCTCACCACAAGCTCACAGTGACATCATACAGTGATGTCACAAATATGATGTCACTGTGAACTTGTGGTGAGGCGTCAATTTGAGGTCATGGTGAGCTCACATCAGGCTCACAAGTGTGATGTCACAGGCTCACAAGTATGAGCTCACAGTGACCTCGCAGTGATGTCAATTTCACCACTGGGTAGGCTGTACGAGTGGTCAGAGAAATGGCAGATGCAGTTTAATGTTAACAAGTGTAGCATTATGAGCGTAGGTAAAGGAAATAGGTCTGTAGACTACACATTAAATGACACTACCTTAGGAAGGTCATATAGTGTGAGGGATTTAGGAGTTCAAATAAGCAGTGACTTGCGCCCCAGGGAACAGTGTATTATAGCTAGAAATAGAGCCAACAAGATACTGGGATTTATTAATAGGTTTGTGACAAATAGGAGTTCTGAGGTCATTCTGAGGTTGTATTTAGCGCTAGTTAGACCCCACCTAGATTATGCAGCTCAATTTTGGTCCCCTTATTATAGGAAGGATATAGGCTCCTTGGAGGCAGTTCAGAGAAGAATGACCAAGATGATTCAGGGGCTGAGAAATTTACCCTACAAAGATAGGTTAAAACGTCTTAATCTCCACTCCCTAGAGAGAAGGAGGGCAAGAGGGGATATGATTGAGGTTTTCAAATGGGTAAAAGGAATTAATAAGGGAAACATTGATCAGGTTTTAGAATTTAGTACCCAGGATAGGACGCGTGGAAATGGGTACAAACTAGAAAAACTTAGATTCAGGACAGACATAGGTAGATATTGGTTCACAAACAGAGTCGTGAACGATTGGAATAGGCTGGATAGACACGTAGTAAGTGCTGAGTCAATAGGTACTTTAAAAGACGGCTGGATGAGAGTATGGATAGGGATGACAGGTGGGATGGCTAAATATTGGATTATTCCAAGGGTGGGGGACAAGGAACTGCCTCATATAGGTCATTAACTGGCCTCTTGCAGTCTCCTAATTTCTTATGTTCTTATGTTCTTATGTTCTCCCCACACAGTCCCAGCAATAACACCATCCGTTCCCTTCCAGTTCTTACAATCACTTCATTCATATCACGTCCCATTTCTGTTAGAATCACACGCATTATTTCCATTCTGTTCCGGTCATACTTCTCACAATTCAGTACTACATGCTCTACCGTCTCATCCTCTCCCATATCACACATCTGACACACTTTGCTGCGGGACCATCTGACCATCTGTAGTTCCTTGCATTCACATACATACACTGTGCCCTAGCTCGGAAGGGAAGATCACCACCCAGGCTTCCATCATACCACCTTACATACATTGGGGCCTCTTTCTCTCTGTACCACATCCCAAAGTCTTCTTTCGTTCCATCTCAGTCTTCCACTTACTCAGTTCCACACCTTTCACTATTGTCTATCTCACTTTTCCACTTTGTCATACCCCACTCTAACCCTTCTCTACTTCTATTCATCACCTTCCATTCATACACCCATTCTCTCCCTTCACAAAATCTATGCACCTACTTAACTAGCATGCCACTCCTGTCTATCATATTAATACATTTTTTTTCCCATTTACTGCTCCTTACATTCCACAAATACACCTTTCGTACAAATCTTGCATTCTCCATTCGTTCCAGCCTAATTTTATAACTCAAAGTTGCCTTTATATGTCTCTCCCTAAACGCACTCTATCCTATGTCACCTCTCAGAGCTTCTACAGCTGCATACCTTGGTGCATTCAATGCCATTCCTGCTACTCTATTCTGTCCTACTTCCAAATTATCGCGGGTAAAGCCTTTGTAACGGCACCCTTGCACACTTCTCCATTCTCCAAGCCAGGTGTCATGATCTTGATTTCACATGTGACTTGTAGTTTCTTACAGGTCAGGCTCTTGTAAAGGCAGCTCCTATGAAGGAAAAAAAGGAAAAACAACAACATATTATATGTAAACGCCCTAGTTTACCGATCTCGCAAACCACATTTTCTCCAGGAAATCTTTCACCACGTCAATCATCCTTGCACTCGTCTTCCCACACTGTCCCAGCCATAACACCATCCATTCCCTTCCAGTTCTTGCAATCACTTCATTTATTCAAAGTCCTATTTCAGCCAGAATCACACGCATCATTTCCATTCTGTCACGGTTGTACTTCTGACTTTACAGTACCTGATCATGCTTTACCATCTCATTCTCACCCATGTCACACATCTGACACCAATGTTGCCACTGGAGAATATGAAAAAATCCAAATTGACCTTGCCAAAGACTCCAAGACTACACTAAAAAAAACAGGGTACCTATAAACATAGACTAATATTAGCAAATTTAGAAAAACATTGGAGAAAATTGTGAAATGACTTGTGTGCATGAAAGGAGAGTGAACGAGACTGTTGACCGTTGAGTGTTGGCGTGCTACTGCTTGTTCGTGGTTAAGACAGTTTATCTCCAGACTGCTGTGGCCCTTGTTGGCTAGTGGGGGAGAGAAGGTAACGTGTCCCAGGCTAGCTAGCACGGCGGCAGAACGACACCGACCTCCACACACGGCACCACCCTTCTTCTGCCCAGTGAGCCCCCTTGTCGATGCCACCGGGGAGTCACGAGCGACGTGGAAGCTAGCAAAGAAACCCGTGCGGGCGAGTTGTTGGCCCATGTAAGTGCGTGGGACTCGCGGGACAAGTGTTGCTGTTGTGATGCTTCCAATTTAATCTCAAATAGGCCTACTGAATGTACCTTTTTTTGTTATGTTTAGTCTGCCCTTAGATCCTGTATTCCCAAGGGGATACTGCATTATATAAATGTTTTTACTCACATCATTCATACTTTCATACTATATGTTTATATTAAGGTTTATATTAGAATTGTTTCTCCAAACTTTCAAATCCTATGCAGTCAACCCCTCCCACAAGACAGTTTTCTATGGAAAGAAATTAATATCATAATCTAATCACTATTAATAGTCATTAACTTGTCAAAATGCTCTCCATAGTCTAATATAATTAACCTACTTAGTTATCTTCCCACAAAATTTTGTTAAGAATGACGTAATATTGCACCATGTGATGTGATCCCACGCCCCAGGGCCTGTCCCTGAGAAAAGTCACGTAGACACAAATTTTCCCCTATATAGTAATCCAGAGATCAGGTTCAATAGATACCTAAATGTCACTTATTTAGCGTCAAAATTAATTTCCTATCAACTGATAACTATTTCACGTCTCAATAATCAATTAATAATAAGATCAAAGGAGGAATATCCTCGAAACCCCCCCCTTCCCCCTTCTCATCTCCCGCCTTTTTCCCAGAGAGCGTCACTCGTCGTTCAGCGTTGATTGTGTTTACAGGTGAGTAACATCGCTCTCGAAATCCCTCAATATTTGTGAAATTCAATGCCTCTCGCCATTATTATATAGTCCATAATCTTCCCCAATAGTCTGACAATACATGTAAACCCCTATTGAGATCTATTATAAGTGGATAATATCAACCTCCTTCTCTTAAAGAAGGACAACGTGGTTTCAAAACCGCATGGTCCCCTATTCCCTACAAAATATTTCATGGTGTACAATATATATTTTTCACGGTAATTTCTATGTTATTGTGACTGTGTATTAACTTCTGAGTTAAGGAAGTGAATTATAGACTCGTCGTTCAGCGTTGATTGTGTTTACAGGGAAAGAATGCCTCCACGACAGTTACACCAATTTCTCATTTACTTTCTTTTGTTTTTGTAGTTAAATGAACGGCTAGAAAACCACTGCCAAATTTCCAAGTTAAGCTTTAGGAAACTATGTGTCACGTAAGACGATCTGATAGACCCAGCCCATGTATTCAGGAATAGGAATCGCGTATTCCTACTTAGTGAGAAAGAATTATACTATGTATGCATAAACAGAAACATTGAGATCACCTTACTTTCGGAAATCCCCTGAGAAAAGGTTCTTTAACTGTTCTCAGGTCCAGTTACAAAATTATAACATTTTTAAGGTGATATTTTTCAGGGAAGGGAGTCAAGGGTATAATGTGTAATGTGTGAAGAGTTTGGTATCTCGAGGTGAGATAAGTATTGCCAACTCTGTATTTATTTTTTTTTTGAGGAAGATAAAGTTATTTCTGCCATGAACCATTAAGTTGTCTGATACTATAACTAAGCCGTGTTCCTAAGACTCAATGATCAGCCTGTGATATTCAAAGTATACATTAAATAAATAACTCAAGTAAAATCTGAGAAAGTGATTCTGTGTTAATACTAACCTCCGTTTGGTGTGGTAAGGTTAATAGGGAGGTGCTCAACACTCTTGAAAAAGGATATGAAACAAATCCACGAATCCATGTGCCTTATTGAAACTCAGTCCACTCTACCAAATAACTAAATTGTTAAATCAGTTCCCCCTTTCTTTTCATTGGTCGCCTATATTTCCCTGGTAGTAATTATTTTCTCTTTCGAATATTTTAACTTCCCTTTAGGAAGAAATTAAATTCCCTGAGAATCCCCTAATTCTCACTAAACCTTTGGGGGTGGTGGCAGCTTTCTTTTCTTAATATTCAGGGAAATATCCAACATCAGGGACCATTAATTAATATAATTAATCAAAGTAAATATCTTTTTAATTGCCATGAGAGTTCCCCATTCCAAGTTAATTTAATGACAAGGCACCACACTGGTGGTCCTTCAGCAGTGAAGTGAAAGTAAAATAAATTAATTAAATAAAGAATAGAACAACAATTAACAACTATAATAAATAAATAAAATAACGCCCCCGTCCCCCCCACCGGGCATCACACTGGTGGCTTAAGCGGTGGGATTCAAAGTGTTTTGAGCACTGCCTAACATTACCACAACAAGGGAGAATGTGGAAAATTTCAGTGGTGGGTCATAGTCAAATTCCAAACAAGTTAGTAGTGGAAAATACAGAAATAAGAATATTCCGAGCACCTGGAGGTAGAGCAGACAATTTCAATAATGATACCCGAATGAATGAAGTGCTAAACTGGGAACATGACCTATGTATACTTTGGATAGGCAGTAATGATATTGACCAGGAATCAAATCCTAAAGACATTGTAGAGAACATTAGCCAAATAATAGAGTCTATTGAACAAGACTGCTAAGCAGTAGTATGGGTATGTTTAATAGAACCCAGATTCTACCCCAATGAAGAATTCATGTCCCATCAGGATTATAGGAAAGTACAAAGGGCCATAAATAAAAAATTACAAAAACACCTGCCCAATCAACAAATCCATTTCAACAGTGAGTTCTGGGTAGAGAACCTATCAGAGGATGGAATTAATTGGAATCAAGAAGGTAAACAAAGAGTAAAAAGCAAACTCAGAAAAACCATAAGAAATTTCATGGATGGGGAAGAGTCAGATTAGATTAAAGTTAGATTAAGGTACAAACTGACCCAGCATCCCTAGCCAAAATGGATTATGAAGAAAGAGAAGGGGAGACAGTAGAAGGCAGTTGGAATCTTGAAAACTCCAAAATCATGAGAGGAGAAATCGAAGAATTAAAGAATGTGGTACGTCAACAGGCCGCGGTGATAGAGAGAATAGGGAGTCGCGTCATCAAACAGGAAGAGACCCTTGCCTCACCTGTAGTTAGTCGCCCCCCAGTAACCAAACCGAGAGACATCCCCATGCTCGAACTAAATCACCTGGAGGGCCTAGAGGCTTCAACACGCCTCCAAATGTTTATTGAATTGATAGAACAGGCCACACCCGAGGATGCCTCCCGAATCCAAGTCGCCAAAAGCAGGTTAGGATCAGAAATAGTCATGCTCATACATAACCACCAACGAAAACAGCCGAACCTTTCATGGAGTCATTTTTGTCAGCTATTAAAAGATGAGTTTGCTGTAGATGTGAATCTAGACCGAGCGTGGCAGGATTTAGAAAATGAATTTTATGACTGGGGAGAGAGCCCACAAGTCTTTTGTAATAGAACCATTTGCAAATACGCCACTTTAGAGTCTAAATTTCCAAATGAAAAATTTCCTGATAGAAACAAATACCTAAAACCAAAGGTATGGCAAGGTCTACCACGAGATCTCAAAGATAAATTGGAAGGTTTCTTAGATGAAGCCTACCCCCTAAATAAATTCCTGGACAGAGTTGAGTACCAAAGACAACTTTTCTTGGAAACACAAACCCCATCTGTACAGCAGGTGTCCAGAGAAAATGAAAAGTCAGTAAGACCAAAAGTCACCCAACCCCTAACTTCTGCCCCAGCCCCCTCCCCAGAGTCAGAAAGCAAGTCCGAGATAGAAGATCTCAAGGAACAGATGAAGGCCCTGACAACTCAATTAAGCCAGCTCAAATCAATTAGCCCACCCAGTCAATACCATCAGTATCAGTCCCTTACTCCTTCTGGACGGTCATGGTCCTCCCCAAAGCCCAAAGTATTCTGCCCTTATTGTCGTTCTCACACTCACAACCTGAGAGAATGTGCCTCAGCTCCCCACGATGGGTCGTGCTTTGACTGCCGACGCATGAATTGCAGAAGGGGAAATGCCAATTGCCCAGGGAGAATTAACCAGAATCATAGCTGACTAACTCAGGCCCCCGCCTCTCCTATAATTCAACTATCAGTAAACAATAAATTAGTGTCAGCTTTGGTAGATACTGGTAGTAGTTATACTTTAATGAAAGAATCCACCAGAAGTAAATTAGGTTGTGAACTCCACCAGAAAAGAAAATTCCCTTGTCTCCAAGGAGTAACAGGAACACCCCTCAGAATACTAGGTTCAGTGTTAGTGGAAGTAGGTATTGGGCTGCAAACGGTAGTAAAGAAATGGGTCCCAGTGGTTCCAAACAGCTATTTGCAAGCAGACATGTTGCTGGGAACTGACATCCTATTCCATTCCTCATTCATATGGGATCCTGAGAAGAAGTTATTTCATTGGGGAAAGGCTCCTTATGCCGTCCACCAAATTCGACCCCGGAAAAGTGCAGTCCGTAACGTAACTCAACTTCCTCCCCCAGTAATATCATTAAAACTTGAGAACCAATTGCATAATCCCAAAGAAATTCGGCTAGATCCATATCAAACCAAATTCATTCCCCTAACGATTGCAGAAGAAACTGGTACCACCCTCATAGTACACCCACAAGGAAAACCCTCCAGTAACTGTCACCCCTTTTGTGTTAACGTAAATGATGATCAAACTATTCCCTGCCCAGTAACTAACAACACCAAAGTACCCAAAATTTTTAAAATAGGCACCCTTTTTGGCTGGTATGAGAAGGGCGAAGTAAATTCACCTTCAGTACATCACATTCAAAATGACCTCCTTCCCCATTCCGACCAACCTAGTATTCCTGGAGGACGTAAAGAAAAGTTAAATCACCTATTATCTAAATTACCCATGTCCCATTTAAGGAAAACACAAAAAGCAGAATTAAATAAAGTCATCTTAGCCCATGATCAGCTATTTTTGCTGGAAGAGGGAGAATTGGGAACCCTTAATGTCCCACCTGTGGAGATTCAGTTGACAGATGACAGTCCTGTGAGGGCCCCTATGTACCGGTATCCTGAAGCCTCAAAGGAAATAATTAGCCAAATGCTAGAAGATATGGAAGCCCGGGAAATTATAGAAAAATCGACTGCTGCATGGCTCAGCCCGATTGTATTAGTAAGCAAATCAGATGGCTCTAAGAGGATGTGTCTCGATTACAGAAAAGTAAATACTCATTTAGCCACTGACATTTATCCTCTCCCAAGGTTGGACGAATTAGTCGAGCAAGCCTCGGGCCAGGCTTTCTATACCACCCTGGATCTTAAGGAAGCCTACTTCCAAGTTACCATCAAAGACAGTTCTCGAGACATTACCACCTTTAGTGATGGAATATCATTATATCGCTTCCGCAGACTCCCGTTTGGATTGTCCTGCTCACCAGCCATCTTCTCTCGACAAATGGCCTCAATCTTAACCCCTTTATTGAAGGAGGGATGGGTTAGAAATTATCTGGATGACATAATCTTGTGGGCCCCTGATTTTTCCACCATGTTAACTAGAGTCCAAAAGATCTTTCAGACCCTAGAGGAAAGTGGCATCAAATTAAATTTGAGCAAATGCACTTTTGGAGAGGCAGAAGTAAAATTTTTGGGCCATTTGGTCTCTAAAGAAGGATGTAAACCTGACCCTAAAAATGTCGAAGCCATCAAAAAAATGCCTCCTCCCAGCACAGTTAAAGGAGTCAGACGATACTTAGGAATGTGTTCTTTCTATCGTAAACACATCCAAAATTTTGCCAAATTAGCAGCCCCCCTAAACAACCTCACAAAAAAGAATACTAAATTTAATTGGACAAAAGAATGCCAACACTCCTTTACCACCCTAAAACAAATACTCAGTGATGCCCCAGTGTTAGTTAAGGCAGAATTAACACAACCATTTATAGTCACCACGGATGCTAGCAATACTCATGTTGGAGGTGTCCTCAGCCAGATTCAAGTAGATGGAAGTAACAAGCCCATCGGTTACTTCTCAAAAAAATTAAACCCCACTGAGTCTAGATATTCAGCCACTGATCGAGAAGCCCTAGGAGTAGTGTTAACATGCAGAAATTTTCATCATTATTTATGGGGAACAAAGTTTTGCATTTTTACTGACCACCAACCATTAACTAGTATTTTCAAGAGGAAAACCAAAAGCCCCCGAATGAGCAGGTGGATACTGGAAATGAGGGAATATACTTACGACATTAAGTATCTAAAAGGGAAACAAAATGTGGTGGCTGACAGTTTGTCAAGGCCAGTAAGAGTAGTTCGTCAGATAACCGAGCCCAGAAATTATTTAGGACTAAGTCTAACAGCCATAGCCGAAGCCCAAAGAGAAGATGAGAGATGGAAAGAACTAGCAGAATATTTAGAAGGGGGAAAACTACCTACAAAATTATACCCTAAAGTCATCTTAGATCAGTTTGTGGTAGAAGAAAAAGTCTTGTATTTTATTAAAGAAAAAGTAGATGGCACCCTTCACTATTGCTTGGTAGTTCCTCAACCACTCAAACAGAAAGCTTTAGAATTTGCCCATGTAGTTTCTGGACATTTCGGGCAAAAGAAAACAATAGCCAAGGCAGAAGAATTTTTCTATTGGGCCAACCTGAAATCTGAAGTTAACCAGTATGTAAAAAATTGTCTCACTTGCCAACAGTTTAAGGGTACCACAGGATTGCAACAGAAATGGCAAGAATTACCATCAGTATCACAACCATTAGAAAGATTAGGCATTGACCTTACTGATATGACCGCAGGGACACATGGTTATCGATATGTCTTAACAGTAGTGGATCATTTCAGTAGGTTCGTGAAATTATACCCACTTAAAACAAAACACACACACACTGTCGTGGAGAGCATGGAGCAGTACCTCGCAGACTTCGGCACCCCCCAGTCTGTGGTCCACGACAACGGGTTGGAGTTTGTGTCCCGGCAGTTCCAAGACCTCTGCCGGAGGCATCGGATTGCCAACTGCCATACAACCCCATATCATCCCCGAGGGAACAGCACCACGGAGAGGCTCCATTCGTCCCTCAAGACGGTACTGGCTATCCTATGTGCAGGGTACCCACTCAAGTGGCCGCAGTATCTGGCGTCCTGCCAGACAGTACTCAACCATGCTGTGCACTCTTCAACGGCCGTCCAGCCTTTCTTCGCCTTCTTCGGACGCCATGCCCCTCGTCAAGTGGATTGCCCCCTCCCCAGTATTGCAGGAGACCCCGAAGGACTAGAGGTGGCTAAGGAGGTGATCAAACAGACCCATCTCAAACAGACACGACGGTACCGGGAAGTGGCGAACAGGAAAAGAACTAACCAAGCCATCAGTGTTGGACAATTGGTGTGGGTCAGACAGGAAGTGACACTGCCAGGTACTAGCAGGAAACTGAACCCTAAGTGGACCGGTCCCTACAAGACTATAGAAATCATTAGGGATGGTGGTGCTTACCTGCTCGAGAACGTCTTTACCAGACAAAAGGTGCAAAGGGCGGCTGAGAAAGTGAAGCCGTATGTGGGTACCGAGGAATGGTTATTAGCCCCCTTGGAAGTGTCGTGTGCCAAGGAAGACAATGAAGAACCACTGCCTCCACGGCTTAGGAAAAAACCTCGAAGATATATCGAGGAGTGTTAGGTACAGTGGCTGGGCAGAAACAACCCCAAAGACTATGCCACCATGGGTATTAATTTTAAGATATAAAGGAAAAGGTTTGGACAATTAGTGGTGCTAAGTTGCAATCCCCTTGGAGGTATGTTGTTGGTGAATCGACCCAGGTGTGACAGGTCGATAGACTATCCACCTTAATTCCCCCGGGCCTAGTTTGAGCCCTGAAGGAGTGGTGAACTTTTAAAGTAGAAGATAAGTTCACAGGATTGTGTGTAGTTCACACAATGGACTAGTTCAGGGAGCTGTAGGCCACTTTAACGTGAGGGAATCACACCTGGTAGTAGTGTGATTAGGCCTCTAAGCTACAGTCTGCCGGTGTTAGGAGGTGGAGGAGACATCAGGACGTAGCCTAAGCTCTGTCAAATGCTTCCTGTATGACCACTTGCTGCGGAAACGAATGAAGGGTGATTGAATGCGAATGTTGTGAGCAAATGAAGATGAATGACTGAGAATTTATGTTATTGTTTGTTTTGGTGTGAAAGTCAAGGGCTGGAAGGCTCAACTTAGCTACCGAGTGTCCGGGATCTTGTACAGTTGACGAGATCATCCATACTTCTCTCATGAGTATGTGGACTGGGGTGTGCCCTACAATAATCTGAACTACAGCCAAGTAGCAGCAGTAGCCAGGCAATTGGTTTCTCAGGAACCACATATTACGTTGCCAGTGTTTTAGCCAGGAAGGGCTGCAGAAGTAGTGGAGTGGTGGGGAAGGTCGAGTGAATGTTAGACTGATGGAAAACCAAGGTGGGTTGTAGCCTTAGTGACCACTAAACCAGTTCCTAAATTGTAAAACTGTTAGGATGTAATTTTTTATTATTAGTGAGTAAAAACATTTCACCCGGAGGGAAAAGTCGTGTGATGCTTCCAATTTAATCTCAAATAGGCCTACTGAATGTACCTTTTTTTGTTATGTTTAGTCTGCCCTTAGATCCTGTATTCCCAAGGGGATACTGCATTATATAAATGTTTTTACTCACATCATTCATACTTTCATACTATATGTTTATATTAAGGTTTATATTAGAATTGTTTCTCCAAACTTTCAAATCCTATGCAGTCAACCCCTCCCACAAGACAGTTTTCTATGGAAAGAAATTAATATCATAATCTAATCACTATTAATAGTCATTAACTTGTCAAAATGCTCTCCATAGTCTAATATAATTAACCTACTTAGTTATCTTCCCACAAAATTTTGTTAAGAATGACGTAATATTGCACCATGTGATGTGATCCCACGCCCCAGGGCCTGTCCCTGAGAAAAGTCACGTAGACAAAAATTTTCCCCTATATAGTAATCCAGAGATCAGGTTCAATAGATACCTAAATGTCACTTATTTAGCGTCAAAATTAATTTCCTATCAACTGATAACTATTTCACGTCTCAATAATCAATTAATAATAAGATCAAAGGAGGAATATCCTCGAAACCCCCCCCTTCCCCCTTCTCATCTCCCGCCTTTTTCCCAGAGAGCGTCACTCGTCGTTCAGCGTTGATTGTGTTTACAGGTGAGTAACATCGCTCTCGAAATCCCTCAATATTTGTGAAATTCAATGCCTCTCGCCATTATTATATAGTCCATAATCTTCCCCAATAGTCTGACAATACATGTAAACCCCTATTGAGATATATTATAAGTGGATAATATCAACCTCCTTCTCTTAAAGAAGGACAACGTGGTTTCAAAACCGCATGGTCCCCTATTCCCTACAAAATATTTCATGGTGTACAATATATATTTTTCACGGTAATTTCTATGTTATTGTGACTGTGTATTAACTTCTGAGTTAAGGAAGTGAATTATAGACTCGTCGTTCAGCGTTGATTGTGTTTACAGGGAAAGAATGCCTCCACGACAGTTACACCAATTTCTCATTTACTTTCTTTTGTTTTTGTAGTTAAATGAACGGCTAGAAAACCACTGCCAAATTTCCAAGTTAAGCTTTAGGAAACTATGTGTCACGTAAGACGATCTGATAGACCCAGCCCATGTATTCAGGAATAGGAATCGCGTATTCCTACTTAGTGAGAAAGAATTATACTATGTATGCATAAACAGAAACATTGAGATCACCTTACTTTCGGAAATCCCCTGAGAAAAGGTTCTTTAACTGTTCTCAGGCCCAGTTACAAAATTATAACATTTTTAAGGTGATATTTTTCAGGGAAGGGAGTCAAGGGTATAATGTGTAATGTGTGAAGAGTTTGGTATCTCGAGGTGAGATAAGTATTGCCAACTCTGTATTTATTATTTTTTTGAGGAAGATAAAGTTATTTCTGCCATGAACCATTAAGTTGTCTGATACTATAACTAAGCCGTGTTCCTAAGACTCAATGATCAGCCTGTGATATTCAAAGTATACATTAAATAAATAACTCAAGTAAAATCTGAGAAAGTGATTCTGTGTTAATACTAACCTCCGTTTGGTGTGGTAAGGTTAATAGGGAGGTGCTCAACACTCTCGGAAATCCCCTGAGAAAAGGTTCTTTAACTGTTCTCAGGCCCAGTTACAAAATTATAACATTTTTAAGGTGATATTTTTCAGGGAAGGGAGTCAAGGGTATAATGTGTAATGTGTGAAGAGTTTGGTATCTCGAGGTGAGATAAGTATTGCCAACTCTGTATTTATTATTTTTTTGAGGAAGATAAAGTTATTTCTGCCATGAACCATTAAGTTGTCTGATACTATAACTAAGCCGTGTTCCTAAGACTCAATGATCAGCCTGTGATATTCAAAGTATACATTAAATAAATAACTCAAGTAAAATCTGAGAAAGTGATTCTGTGTTAATACTAACCTCCGTTTGGTGTGGTAAGGTTAATAGGGAGGTGCTCAACACTCTTGAAAAAGGATATGAAACAAATCCACGAATCCATGTGCCTTATTGAAACTCAGTCCACTCTACCAAATAACTAAATTGTTAAATCAGTTCCCCCTTTCTTTTCATTGGTCGCCTATATTTCCCTGGTAGTAATTATTTTCTCTTTCGAATATTTTAACTTCCCTTTAGGAAGAAATTAAATTCCCTGAGAATCCCCTAATTCTCACTAAACCTTTGGGGGTGGTGGCAGCTTTCTTTTCTTAATATTCAGGGAAATATCCAACATCAGGGACCATTAATTAATATAATTAATCAAAGTAAATATCTTTTTAATTGCCATGAGAGTTCCCCATTCCAAGTTAATTTAATGACAAGGCACCACACTGGTGGTCCTTCAGCAGTGAAGTGAAAGTAAAATAAATTAATTAAATAAAGAATAGAACAACAATTAACAACTATAATAAATAAATAAAATAACGCCCCCGTCCCCCCCCCCCCCCCCCCGGGCACCACACTGTCGTGCGAAGGTGGAGGTGAAGAGCAGATGTGAGTGGAGCGAGACAAGACGCTATATAGTTGTGACGGTCGAAACTGTGGTATCTGTCCTGTTAAAGTGTCTCTTTACACTGTAAATAAACTGCACCTTGGAGAAAAAGTGTTTAGAGTTACGCCTTCACACAAGCTATCTAGGCATTATGGCAGACTAGTCCTCCCTTGATCTGAGACTGATACCGGAGTATGACGGCTCAGGAACGCAATCAGTGGTGGAGTGGATAGAAAAGCTCGAGCTCATCTGTAAGCTACGCAACGTCAGTGATGTGACCTGTTTTATGAAGGCTTATTTAAGATGCAGAAAAGATTGGAAACTCGAGGACATGGAAAAAAAATATTCAAGCAATGAGCAAGATTAGACAGAAAGTATTCCTTCTGTGACAGCGTTGTGAATAATTGGAATAGCCTCCCAGTCAGTGTGATTAATGTTGAATCAGTTCGTGAGTTTGAAAGAAAGTTAGATAAAGTATGGATAGGTGAAGAACAGAGATTGGATTATACTGCAACAATAGGGAGCCTCGATCACAGGTTTGACCACATGACAACAAGATCCAGAGTGTGTAATTCAGAGCTGGAGTCACAGGCTTAATCAGCCTCTTCCAGGAGTCGTCTGAGTTTCTGTGAGTTTCTGTGGGTTATGAGTGTGGCCGCTGTGTCTACCCGGTCTGATGTTGCGCCATATGTAAACAAACAGCAGGAACGACTGATTTATAGCAAGGATACTCTGCTGGCGTTGACAAAGTCTAGCACTGTTGAAACAATTACTGTGACTGTGCCAGATGTTGTGAAAAGGAATGTGTTACAACAAGAAGGAAAAAGTAGAAATGGTAAAGAGAGGGGAAGGCGAGGTGGTGTGAGGGTGAGGTGCAGACGACGCGGTGCTAGACTCCCTCTCCCTATGTGTGTAACAGGAAATGTTCGATCAATCAGGAACAAGATTGATGAACTTAGTGCTCTGTGCAAGTGGAATTATGCATACAGAGAGGCATCTATCATCTGTCTGACAGAAACTTGGTTAAATGGTGATAACGACCCCGACTCAGCATACCAGATTGATGGGTATCAATTAATAAGAAGCGATAGATCCCCAGACTCAGGAAAACGTGCTGGTGGTGGAGTGTGTGCTTATATAAATAACAGATGGTGTAAGGATATAACTATGATTGAAAATGTATGTAATGATTGCATTGAATACATGATACTTTCCGTGAGACCTTACTATCTACCAAGGGAATTTAATAAGATTTTTATAATAGTTGTTTATATTCCTCCAAACGTTAATATAAAAAATGCAGAAAGTTTATTATATGATGCTGTGTGCAAGATTGAAAACATTCACCCGAAGCTGTTAAATTAATAACAGGTGATTTCAATGGTTCTAAGTTTAAGAATTACGTTCCTCATTATCATCAGTATATTGACTTTGCTACAAGGGAGGAGAAATTATTAGATCATTATTACTGTAACATAAGAAATAGCTACAAGGCAAACAAATTGAAGCCCCTTGGTTTGTCAGACCATGCTATGTGCTCTTAACACCTATATATAGACAAAAAATGAAAACTTGTAAGCCTGTCATTAAGAAAATATATGAGTGGGATGACAGAGTCAGTGATACTCTTAGGGGCTGTATGGAAATGACAGAATGGGATATACTGTATGATGAAAATGTTAGTATTGATGAAAATGTGGATGTCTTAAATTGTTACTTATCTTTTTGTGTGGAAAACATTTTGCCTGTCAAAAGTGTTAGGTGCTACCCTAACAATAAGCCCTGGTTTACAAAAGAGTTGAAAAAATCGCTACTCGAGAAAAGACTATCTGTGGTTCGAAATGATCGAGTAAATCTAAAAATCATTCAGAAGAAAGTTGATGATACAATTAGGTTGGAAAAAGAAAATTACAAGAAAAAAATGGAAAATTGGTTTAAGAAAGATACAAAGGCTGCTTGGCAAGGTTTGCGCAACATCACTGGGATGACAAAGAAATCAGTGTCTTCAGACATAACAAATATAAAAGATTATTGCAATTAATTAAATAAGTTTTATTGTAGATTTGATGTCCAACATTATTCTGTAGAACAGAACAACCTTTCTGAGCTTCTATATAACAAGGAATATGAGAAATTTACTGTAACGCATGAGGATGTACTAGAAAGTTTGAAGAGAGTTAAGAACAATAAAGCGTCAGGGCCTGACAAAGTAAGTGCTAAGGTTGTAAACACTTGTAAATATGAGTTGGCTCCAATTTTATGTAGGATTTTCCAGAGTTCTCTGGATAAATCTTATATACCTAAATTGTGGAAGACATCTGAAATTATTCCTGTTCCAAAACATCAAACACCTAAAGATTATAATGATTACAGACCTGTAGCTTTGACATGTATATTTATGAAATGTTTAGAAAGCGTTGTTAAAAAATTCTTGTATTTTGAAGTGAAAGATCAAATGGATGTATACCAATTTGCCTATAAGAAGGATAGGTGCGTGGAAGATGCTACACTATCTATTATAAATTATATACTTAAATTTTTGGAAAATGTAAACAATAAATCCAGTAAGCACTTTGCTAAGGTATTGTTCGTTGACTTTTCAAGCGCTTTCAACACTATAATGGAAAAACTCATAGGTCTTAACGTGAACCCATCACTTGTTCTGTGGATACGTGAGTTTTTGGTAGGAAGAGTGCAATATGTAAAACTTAAAGAACAAACCTCTGACTTAATTGTAACAAATATAGGTGCGCCTCAGGGTTGCGTTTTGTCACCCCTATTGTTTTCATTATACACAAATGACTGCAGAAGTAGAAATGACTGTAGTAAGATATTCAAATATGCAGATGACACTGCCATAGTTTCTCTGTGTAAATAACGATGTTATGTATAGACGAGAAGTTAACAGTTTCAGTACATGGTGTAAGGATAATTTTTTAGAACTTAATGTTAAGAAAACTAAGGAAATGATTATTGACTTTAGTAAGACTCCTGTACAACATGAACCTTTGATAATTAATGAAGGAACTGTTGAAATAGTAGAAGAATACAAATATTTAGGAACGATTATAGACAACAAACTTAATTTTTCCTCTCACATAGATAGTATATATAAGAAAGTAAATTCAAGGATGTTTTTTGTTAGAAAACTTTGTAATTTAAATGTAAGTGATAAAATAATGGATCTGTTTTACAGTAGTATACTACAGTCAGTATTTTAATTTGCTATATGTTGCTGGTACGGGAACAGTACTTTGGAATCTAAAAGTAAAATAAGCAAGGTGATAAAGAAATGTAGCCGATTAAATGTCAAAAATACAAAATCATTGTTAGAAATATATAAACGAGCGGTTACTCAGAGGAGCAATGTTATAATAAATGATCCCAGTCACCCATTGCACTCATGTTATGAAATGTTACCATCTGGCAGAAGGTGGAGATCTGTGCAGGGCCGAACTTCTCGGTATAGGGAGTCATATATTCCATCAAGTATCAGGATATTGAATAGTACTTAACTGTCCAAAAGAAGGTGGCACACAGGAATATCAGCAATGTATGTTTTAATGTATATTTTATGTATTATATGATTAGGAATTGTATAGATGACAGTGTTAATCATTTTTAAACTTATATATTTCTCTTTTATATGTGCTTTGGCAAGCACAAGACAAATTCTCTGTAAGAGCAATAAAGTATTATTATTATTATTATTATTATTAATATTATTTCTCTGCGTCTATCTGGAGGTGCATTCGCCGTGTACTTACAGTTGGACGAGGTGGACAGGAAGAAAGCTGAAAAGATCAAGGAGTCACTTTTGGCTGCTTTCACCGTGGACCCATATGTTGCATACGAGCAGTTCATTGACCGGAAGCTACAAGCTGGTGAGAGTTCGGATGTCTTTTTGGCTGAATTACGGCGCTTGGCATCACTGTTTGGAGGGATGCCAGAGAAGGGACTCGCCTGTGCTTTCATCGCTGGTCTCTCAGAAAGCGTCTGGCAGCTACTGAGAGCGGGCTTACGTATGGAGATACTTGCCCTGCCTCAAATTCTGGCGAGGGCAGTTGTGCGTGACGATGGTGCCGGTGGTGTCCAAGAAGTGTGTCTCGGCGCCAGGACTGGGAATCCAGAGACTGGTTCGGATCAACGGTGTTTCATCTGTAATGGTATGAACCATTTTGCCAGGGACTGCTTAGCTCGTTTAGACACGGCAGATTCCGACGTCTGCGCCGACGGAATAAGAGAGTGGCGGAAGCAAGGTACGAATGTGTCTGTTATATCTGAAGAAGGCCTACTTACAAATAAACATTCACGAGTCACTCTGGCCGTATCAGACGATTATGTATAAAGGGCGCAGGCACTGTCTTAACCATCTAGGTTTTGGTCTGAACTTCGCCCTCTTGAAAATGAAGATTATCCTCAACTCTGCGTTATCACAAGCCCCTAACGTGAAACGAGGGACATCAGCTTACATCGATGACGTCTACGTTAACGAGGACGTTGTCATGGCTAGTTGTGTGGCGGAGCACCTTCATCGCTACGGCCTAACCACCAAGGCTTACGAGCGTGTTACAGAAGGTGCTAGAGTGCTGGATCTGAGGGTCTGGGGATGCGTGGCATGCTGTTCTAGGGTCGTGATGGCAAGATGAGTGGCTTGCCTTAGCCAGCTCACACGATGAACTGTTTTTTCCTACTGCGGTAAGTTAACTGGTCACTTTCCGATGTGTGGGTGGTTGAGAGTAGCAGCAGCCTACGTGAAAAGAAGAGCTAACGCTGTTACGCACGGTTGGGATGACGTCATCGTCGATGATGACCTGAGTTATCCTGGAGGAAATTTCAGAAAAGGTACAGAAGGACGATCCTGTTCGAGGGAGGTGGGATGTGGGAGGAAATGTGGCGAAAGTGTGGGTTGATGCTAGCTCCTTAGCTATGGGTGAGGCTGAGAACAAAAACTGCCAGCGAGATGCTGATTCGCCGACGACTCGGAATTGTTATATACCTGGTTGCGGAGTGCGGACTAGCCCTCACAGTACCTCTAGTGCCCTCTAGGGAAAACAAGACAGACGCCCTCACCCGCGTGCCACAGCGATTGTTAAAGATGCCCGTGGCCAACGCCACGGAATCACCAACAGTATGTGCAGCAGCCACCGAAATACCTACTGACCAGTTAGTGACAGACATTCACCATTCGCGTTGCCACCCTGGTGTGAGAAGGACGTTGTACTTTGTAAGAAGAGTGAATCCAGCAGTGACAAAGGGAACAGGTGCGTGCTGTTGTCACTTCCTGCCAGATATGCCAGTCTATAGACCCAGCACCTGTGAAGTGGCGTAAAGGCAGCCTGTCGGTGGAGTGCATCTGGCAAAGGGTCGGGATGGGCATCACGCAGTACAGAGGGAAGTCATATCTCACTCTCATTGACTCAGGGCCTTCTCGCTTCGCAATCTGGCGCCCGCTGAGAATACAAACGAGCGAGAACATCATCGAGCAGTTGGAAGCAGTATTTTACGAGCGCGGGGCACCCGATGAGATCCTGACTGACAACGATACCGCCTTCCACAGCAAGTTGTTCGCTCGATTTGCCTTGCGTTGGAACGTAAATATGCACTTCCGGGGAGCGTATGTGCCGTCTGAAAATGGCGTCGTTGAGAGGTGCCACAGGACAGTAAAAGTTATTGCTGCAAGAAAAGGATGCTCCATAGCCGAAGCGGTGTACCTATACAACATCACACCCGGGGATGACTGCTCGCCGACTTCCGCGCCAGCGAACATGTTGTACGGGTACTCGGTGAGAGTGCGAGGAGAAGATGCGAGTAGAGGAGCGACGCTACGGCAGCAAACAACCCTCACCAAGCAGAAGAGGAAGTATGGGTGAAGCCTCCCGGCGTATGCTGTGACGGGCGATACAAAGAGGGCATCGTGACCAGAGTGGTGTGGGATCAAGTTGCTGAAGTCGATGGTACACCACGTCACGTTC
>JAXIVD010003439.1:0-2500 GCA_036785275.1 Cancer borealis
CTCCTCCTCCTCCTCCTCCTCCTCCCTTCTCCTCGCGTCCTCCTCCTCCTCCATCTTCCTCCTCCTCCTCCTGCGAAATAAGTCTTACGAAGAACGTCTAAAGGAGCTGAACTTATTCAGTTTATCCAAACGTAGGCTACGAGACCTAATTGAGGTTTTTTAAATTTTCCATGGTTTTGATAATATTAACATAAACGATTATGTAACTACCGATCTCACAAGCTCCACCCGTAACAATGGCTTCAAGATCATTGGTAAGCGCTTTAGATCAAACGAAGCGAAGCACTTTTTCTTCAATAGAATCGTAAATGTTTGGAATTCTCTCCCAGCACAAATTGTCAACAGTACTACAATTGAATCATTTAAGAAAAAACTCGATAAGCACTTAGCATTTGTTCACCAAGTCGAATATTTCACTACTGCGTAAATTTTTTTTTTTTTTTTTTTTTTTTTTTTTTTAGCATAGATTACTCCTTGTTTTTAATTTCTTTCCTATACAAATTCCATGTTAGTTTTTTCATGCTACATGGTATCACTTCCTCTTCCGGCCAGCTTCGGCTGGTGGGAGGGTTGGGTGGGGAGGAGCCTTCCACTTTGCTGTCCTTTTGTCTCTATCACGTAGATATTATAGTAGTAGTAGTGTAGCTAAACAGACAGCCTCGTTAGGTCCAGTAGGACTGTTGCTGTCTGTTCTTCTTTTGTACTCCTTTGTACTCCTCCTTCTCCTCCTCCTCTTCTTCCTCCTTTTTCTCCTTACTAGTATCGCCAAGACTATCATTATTATCTTCACCATTATTATTATCATCATCATAGTTAACATCATTATTATAATTATCATTATCGTCATTCATCATTGTTATTATTTGCTTTCAATCTCTTTCAGTTCTCATCGTTGTCTCTTTTTCCCTCTCCCCTTCTATCATTTCCTCTTCCTGTCATTCTTAACCTCCTCTGTTGCCTATTCTGTGTTATGTTCTCCTGTTTCTCCTTCTCTTCCATCTCATTTGTTGCATTGTATTGTTGAAGTTAGTTTTTTTTGTATTTTTACTGCAATTTTCCACTTATTCATTGCAGGATTTTTTTTTTTTTTTCATTTAGCAAGACGATAATATAAGTAGGAAAATAATTGACATATTTTCCTTTCAGAACATTTTTATTTACTTTTTTTTTTAGATTTGTGAGCAACCTTCATTTTTTTTTTTTTATTTCATTGTTTTTACCTCTAATGATAAAGATAGCAGAGCAGGACACACGTTTTTCTTTTATTTTACGATCCTCCTTTTGTTATTTTGTGTATATAACTTTTTTTTTTATCATTATTACATCGCCGGTGGTCAAGTAGAACACACAAAAAAATACCATTATAAACATACACACACACATCTGGCCGCGTTGCTACAGCATAAATAAACACACACACACACACACACACACACACACACACACACACACACACACACACACACACACACACACACACACACACACACATACACACACGCACACACACACACACACACACACACACACACACACACACACACACACACACACACACACACACACACACACACACACACACACACACATAAAACTCTCGGTAAAAAGAAAAGAATCCTAAGAACTTTTGCAATCAAGAAATAAGGACACATATTTAGAGGGTTTTTCAAGGCTTTCTCAAACGCTTTCAACATTCCCAAGATTTTTTAACGCGGACAACATGCATGAGAAACCTAGAATGTATTAGACTCTTCTTTAACGTTTGAGGATCTCTAGCTAACACGAAGGTATGTAGTGCGACGGTCTCTACTTTCCTTTGTGTTCACCAAGTGTTTACGTATGTGCAGACCTACAAAATTAGCCCCAAAGCACCCCAATCTGACACTAACGTGACCCACAAGTCGCGTCTAATCGTCATTTATGGCACCCAATACGTTACTTTGGTGCCATAAGTAAACACGTAATGGCTAAGAATTTTACTTGCATTTACACATTTTACAACGCGCCCCATTTCCACTCCCTCCGCAATAAACACCTTAGTGCACCTGTTCTCTACTTAACACACTCGCAAATTATACTCCTTTCCTGCAAAGATTTATTCATTGGTTTCTACTGCAACGGTACTACTATTGCTACTTTGCTGCTACATATACTTCATCTACCATTACTACTACTACTATTACTACTTCTACAAATACTACTACAACTATCATCACAACTATCACTACTACTAATACTAATATCAATACTACTGCTGCTGCTGCTGTTGCTGCTGCTGCTTCACATAGTGACAGCAATCAGTGTTACTACGGAAGTTGAGAACTTATATTTCTATAGTCACTGTGTTGCTTATTCAAAATACCAAATGAAAATGAAAACAAGAAAGAAATTCAACAAGGAATCATAATTGAAACCAAAATTAACATATAACATACTGCATTCTGGAAAATCATATTCCACAAATATAGAATAAATTTCCAAGATAATAGAACAGATACCA
>JAXIVD010003439.1:10000-15000 GCA_036785275.1 Cancer borealis
GAAAGAGTGGGGAGAAAGAAGAGGAGAAGAAGGAGGAGAAGGAGGAGGAGGAGGAGGAGGTTGACAGCGACCATGATGAAGATTCAGTTGAAGAGAGAATGAGGAGAATGTTGACATGTGAAGGAGAAGGAGACGTGAAAGGACATGGACAAGGAATGAAAGGAGGAGAATGTGCAAGAGTAATTATATTAGGACAGAGGGAAAGCCATTATTTTTTTTACACACACACACACACACACACACACACACACACACACACACACACACACACACACACACACACACACACACACACACACACACACACACACATTTTCATTTCCAATAATAACTAACTTACTAACATTCTTCCTTCCTCTTTTAATCTTCCCTTTTTTCTCCCATCCCTTCCTCCCCCTTTTTCCTCCTCCACCTCTTTCTTCTCTCCTTCCTGTTCTCTTTTCTCCATCTTCTTTTTCCTTCATTCATTCTCTTCCTCCTCCCACATTGCTCTCTTCTCTCCATTTCCCTTCCTCTTCCCTCCCCTCACCCTACATTCCTCCCTTCCCTCCCTTCCCTCCTCCCCTTCCCTCCCCTTAGACGGCAGCTAATGCAGCCACTCGTCGGGTGCTTGACTTAGAGGGAGGGAAGGAGGGAGGGAGGAAGGGAGGGAGGGTTAAAGGGAGAAAGGGAGGAAAGGAGGGTGTGAAATGAGAGAGAAGGAAGGAGTGAGGGAAGGAGGGAGGGAGGAGAAGGGAAGTGAGGGAGAAATGGAGGGAAGGGTAGAGAAAGGATAGAATAAGAAGGATGGAATGAAAAACGAAGGTTCAAAGTAACGGATGATGATGATGATGATGATGATGATGATGATGATGATGATGATGATGATGATGATGATGATGATGATGATGATGATGATGATGATGATGATGATGATGATGACATAGATAGCAACAATATAATCAACAACAACAACAACAACAACAAACAAAAATAATATTAACAACAACAATAATAACAAAGATAATAACAAGAAAAAAATATTTAAAAAAAAACTAATAATGAAGGAAAGGAAGAACAAGAAAAACAAGAACAACAGATAAACCAAGAGAATCAAGAGGAAACAGAAGAAAAGAAAAAAAGAAGGAAAAGAAAAAGGAGAAGAAATAAGATAGAAAGAATTAACCTTGGAGGATGGAGGAGGAAAACATGATATAAGGAAGGAGGAAGGAGGAGGAGAGAGAGAGAAAGAGTGTAGAGAAGGAGGAGGAGGAGGAGGAGGAGGAGGAGGAGGAGGAGGACTGAGGACCAAATGGACGGATGGACAATCTCAGTTTGTTGCTCTAAGCGGTGACCAGAAGGCGGTGAAGGAGAGGGAGAGAAGGGTGAGGGGAGAGGCAGACAGAGGAGAAGGGGGGGGGAGGAGGGGGCTGCGTTCCCCTCTCTGTTTACCTCCTCGGGTCGACTCACATTACGCCACCTTGATTTTGCGAGGTCTGGCACAGGAGGAGGAGGGGAAGGAGGAGGAGGAGGAGGAGGAGGAGGAGGAGGAGGAGGAGGAGGGAAAAGTTTAGGATCTGTGTGGTGTGGGGGGTGTTAGGGAGGTGTTGAGGAGTGGAGAGAAAGGGTTAAGAAGGCAAAGGAAGGAGGGAAGGAGGGAAGAAAGGCAAGGAATGATAAAAGAAAGGAATTTGGAAGCAACACCAGCAGGAGACAGCAATTTGTTCTGCTCCTGAAGGTGATGTCATGGTGTGGGTCTGATGTCAGTGTGTACAGAATGAAACCAAGAAGTAAAGAATGTAGACAATGTGAGGATAGTTTTGTCAGGGTGTAAAAAATGACGTCAGGAGATTAATAGTGACATCAGTGAAAATGGTTGAGATCCCAAGGCTATATTTGTCGAATTTCTCAGTGATATTTTTTTGTTTACATATATATATACAGAAGGAAGCACTTACAGGCCAATCGAAGAGGAAAAGGTGATATTTTTTGTAAGTTACGACACCAGAGACAAATAGAAAAAATAAATAAATGCAAAGAGAACAGAAAAATTCCAAAAATCAAACAGTGGCATGATATTTCCCTCTTTGAAAACATAATCATTGATAGAAAAAAATAAATAAATAAACTCAGAATTCCAGGAACAGTCTCGTAGTCAGTATGGAATATGCAAAAACGAAAGAATCACTGAACTGAGGACATGAAGAAGTAAGGAAATCATGGACAGGCATCGTTTACATAGAAGCTTTATCTCAAATACAAGACATATACAAAGAAAAAGAATACAAGGAGGAGGAGGAGGAGGAAGAGGAGGAGAAGGAGAAGGAGGAGGAGGAGGAGGAGTAGGAGTAGGAGGAGGAGGAGGAGGAGGAGGAGGAGGAGGAGGAGGAGGTAGTTATTGCTGGTTGTACTGTTCAGTCCTTTGTTCCTTCGTTACTATCCTCGCCACCTTGAGGGTTGCCCAGAGAACGCCAACAAAGGATATGAGAAGGAAACAAAAGGAGGAGAGAATTGAAGGAGGAAAGACGGAAGGAGACTCCAAAACCAGGTGATCCTATGCGTTACTACATATTATTTACATATGACATTAATACTCAGAAGACACATGTAAATTTCAATGGATTTAAGTCACTTCTATTTGCATTTTTTTTCTTGACTCTGAAATGTCATGTTGAAATTTTGTCTTTCTCCTGGCGGCAACGGGACCACCTCACGCTACCTAACTTCAAGTCGCTGTCCTGAAGGTCACTCTGGCCACGACCTATCAACTTTTTTTTATCATCAGGAGACTTTGTAAAACTGACCTTGTGTCACAAATTTGCCATACTGGATTTCTTTCTTTAGTCTAAATTGTGGAATCACGTGTATGTGTGTCTGTGTATGCGTGTGTGTATGTGTATGTGCGTGCTTGCGTGTGCGCGTGCGAGCGTGCAGGTGTGTGTGTGTGTGTGTGTGTGTGTGTGTGTGTGTGTGTGTGTGTGTGTGTGTGTGTGTGTGTGTGTGTGTGTGTGTGTGTGTGTGTGTGTGTGTGTGTGTGTGTGTGTGTGTGTTGTGTGTGTGTGTTTTGGAGCCACACAGCCCCCCGAAAAGCTCTTATGATCCGAGCCTGTTTTTCAACGCGGCCCCAGTCAGATTGTACAATAAACTGCTTCACATCTATTGCTTGGGCCACTTCGGGCATGACATTGTACTGGCACGTAAAAAAGAAGCTTGTAGATATCCCTCCACCAACTTCAGGTTTATGCCCCTCGTTGGAAGAGAACTGTTTGCGATCAATTTTTAAGAATACACTTTAAATGAAGAATCTGACGGAAATGTTAATGATTATCCATGTTGGTGTGGTGTGCGTTGAGAGTCTGACGGGAGGTGTTGTGGCATTGTTCATGTGGGTTCTGGGGCGATCCTTTTGGTAGATACAAAGAAGCGATCTTGCCTTCTGGATCACGGACGATGAGGAGAAAGACAAGATAGACGTGAAATATAAGGATGATAAATAGTACAAAGAAGACAAAGACGGACATGAAGGCAAAGATTAAGTGATGACAACCCCTAACAAAAAGAGAAGAACAAGACACAACTAAGGTGCAAGACATGAACTAATTTCCTAAAAAATATAATTACTTGTTCCCATTCACGAATCCCACTTTTTTTTAAGAACTGTATCCACCACTACAAAGTTCCAAATTCTCACGATAATTACAAAACGTGCGCAGGTGAACATCTAAAGCGAACGAAGAGATACGAAAGGAATAAAAATACATATACGTAATTTCATATTTTTCACCATCTTTTTTTTCTATTCTGTAAGTATAAAATAGTCTAGGTAAGACATTTTTATTTATTTATATGAGGTTTCCAGTTTTCAGTTCTCATTGTAAGTAATTTTATGAAGAAACAAACAACTGTGCTATGTAAACTATGTAAATTTTTCCTCCTCCTTCTCTTCCTCCTCCTTCTTCTCCTCCTCCTCCTCCTCCTCCTCCCCCTCCTCCTTCTTGCAGTCTTCGTCCACTTGTTATCAGCTGTCATTCTCCACTCACTTTCCTCTCCCTGTCTCCTCCCTTCTGTTCTCCCTCATTCTCAGTTTCGTCTCTTTTTCCTCTCTAGGTCTTTCCCACCTTCCTTACGTCACAGGAAATGCTTCTAAGTTAGTTTTATCATTCATTCCTTCTTCCTACTTTTTTTTTATATACCTCGGCTTTATTTGTACTCGTTGTGTTTTTAGTTTATTCCTTCCATCCTTTAATTAGTTTGTGAAATATTTATGAGGTTTTCGTAAATATGAACATTCAACTTGATATTCGTGGAAGAGGAGGAAAAGGAAGAGAAGGAGGAGGAGGAGGAAGAGGAGGAGGAGGGAAGAAGATGAGGTATTCTTCGTTTTATTATGATTATTCAACTTTCATTCTTTTGCTTATTTTTCTCTAAATCTCTTCACAACATCTATTAAGTTGAACCTTACTTTGTGGCGTCTTTCCGGGCCTCGTTCCCAACTAGTAAGGTTTGTTGTGCTTGGACAGTTTGTTGCTACAGACTGATTGGCTGGTGAAGCTGAGTGGCTGGCGGACGGATGGCTCCTCACCCTCTGTGACCGACTCATTAAGCTGCTGATTGACTGACTCACTGACTGACTTAATTAGTTAGTTAGTTAATTAATTAATGATAAGAGCGTGAATTGACTGATTTTTCTAATTAAATGACTGACTGACACTCACTAACTCACTGCCTGAATTAATTAACTTATTAACTAAGACTAACTAAGTAATTTGTTATGAAAGGACGAATTGTCTAAATAACAAAATGACTCACTGAATTTACAGATGAGTGAATTAATACAGAATGGACGAGAAAAAAAAAAGACTGACTGACCAACAGACTGTATGTACATAGAAGGAAAGGTTAGGAGGAGGATACAAACAAAACACAGAAAGAAAGAAAAGAAGAAGAAACAAGAAAGAAAGAAACAAGATAGCAAAGGAAAATAGCAACTAAACTGACCAACCAACCAGCTAAAATAAAAA
>JAXIVD010003439.1:20000-23700 GCA_036785275.1 Cancer borealis
CAGTCATCAGTTAACAGTCCAGCATCATCAGAGTGTTAGATAAGGATAGTAGCAACAGAATAATCTCAACGTGTTATCAGTTCTTAGTTAGATAAAGTTAAGTTAAGTTAAATTAAGCTGCGTCAGTCTTGCAAGTCTTTGGTCGGTCATGTTAAGAAGAAATGCAAGAAAATATTTAGCTGTCAGTCAGTCAGTCAGTCATACATGAAGAGACGAGAATGAAACGTGAAATAGATTCGTGTGGGATCGATCGGTTGGCTAGAGTCACATACACACACATAATAATGATAATAATAATAATAATGATAATAATAATAATAATAATAATAATAATAATAATAATAATAATAATAATAATAATAATAATAACAACAATAATAATGATAATACTAATTCATAAGGAAAAATAAAAACTAAAAAAAAATGTCGAGATCATTCTTTGTTTTCTTCGATAAATCTTTCTTCCCACACATTTTTAATCCACTTCATATCCTTGTTAGGCATCAACCTCCTCCCCTCCTTTCCCTCCCTTTCCCTCCCTTCCTCTCCCTCCCTCTCCCTCCACCCTCCGTCTCCCTCCTTCTCTCCATTCCTTCATGTTTTCTGACCCCTCCCTCTCCCCCACCCTCTCCATCTCTTCCCACTTCTCTCCCTTCCTCTTCCTCCTCTTGACTTTGGAAAGAGGAGAAGAACAAAGAGGAAAAGCACTTTATGTTATTTCTTTCTATTCTTAATTTCTATCTTTTATTTTTTTTTTTTTTTTTTTTTATTGTTTTCATTCCCTCAATCTTTTCTTGAATTCCAATAATTATTTTCCTTTTATTATTTCTTTATTCCTTTGTAACGATTCCTTTGTATAGAGTCACATAGACGCATTTTTTCTTTATCACCTCCACATCTCCCTCATTTCTTTCTCTCTCTTCTTGCTCATTTTTCTTCCCTCTCTCTAACTCTCTCTCACTCTCTCTAATCTTCCTCACACTATCTTATCTCACTATACTAACCATGTCATGATTCTTTGTTTCTCCTCATGTCACCTCCCCTAAGTACATCTCACCCTCCTTCCATTATCTCCCTCCTCCTCCTCCTCCTCCTCCTCCTCCTCCTCCTCCTCCTCCTCCTCCTCCTCGTCCTCCTCTCCTCCTCTCCCGTTCTCGTGTCCAGCGTCCGCCATCAGGAGAACCAAATATTTATGTGTTCTTCCCTCGGGCATCGTCGGTGGCCGCGTCAGCTAGGGTGTAATCCTCCTCCTCCTCCTCCTCCTCCTCCTCCTCCTCCTCCTCCTCCTCCTCCTCCTCCTCCTCCTCCTCCTCCTCTAGATATAATACGAAATTTCAGCGTCAAAGTGGAAGCTATTCTTTTTTACCATGACATCAGTGGGACCATTTCTGTTAGTAGTAGTAGTAGTAGTAGTAGTAGTAGTAGTAGTAGTAGTAGTAGCAGTAGCAGTAGTAGTAGTAGTAGTAGTAGTAGTAGTAGTAGTAGTAGTAGTAGTAGTAGTAGTAGTAGTAGTAGTAGTAGTAGTAGTAGTAGAAGTGGGGGTGGTGGTAGTAGAATTAGTTGTTGTTATTGGTGATTGTGATGCTATTATTGTTATTGTAATTACTTCTTTACTAAAAAGGAAGGAAATTTTCTCTTTTTGGAGAAAAGAGGAACTTATATATATGACGGAGTTGTTATATTCCTAAGTTGTTGTATTTCCGTGTTATATTCTAGTGTTGTATTCCCGTGTTGTATTCCCGTATTGTATTCCCATGTTGTATTTCCGTGTTTCTCCCTTCTTCCCACATCGTTTCATCACCTCTTAGGCTTGCGATAACACGCGTGAACTTAGTCTGCTTCTCATAAATCTCGCATAACTGGGTGTGGAGGATGTGATGTGTGTGGCGAAGAGGTGGGAGTCACTTGCCTTGGACTGAGGCTATTGGATTACTATTGTCTAACCATCCATTAAGCACCAGCTGTCTGCTAACCAGCCTTGGATAACAGCTGGCTAGTATGTGGTCACTACTATTTTGTCTTCTGCCTTCCCTGTTTGCTATTGAAATGGTTAGTTGTGATGGCTATTTGTTAACACTTCCTTTCTTTAATTTTAGATAACAATAACAAAAACATCATCATCAACAGTAACCTCTTCTAGCTTATCTCATTTCATAGGATGTTCTTCTTTAGTTTATAATATTTCCATCACATGTTTTATACAGCATTATTTATTCTTTATATTTCCCTCCTTCACTGTACAGCTTTCAATTTCTCCTCTGAAAGTCTCTACAGCACCGCATCCTGGAGCTTTCAGACAATATTTCCAGTTCTCTATAGCTTTCCTAACTCATACTTGCTCCACACAGCCACCACAATAAAATATAAATAAACATGAACGCGTTAGATATCATTACACTTCTCCAGCTCAGTGACGTGATATGAATTCGCTTACACTCACCACTGACTTAACCTGAACGTGTGACTGAGCCTGTGAATGACTGATCTGTATGGTTTGTCTCCTTTTATATACCTCAGGTCCTTATTCCAACTTTTTTTTTTAACCCTGCACTGTAAAAATAAAAAATCACGAATCACTCCAGACATAAACAAAAAACACGAGACATTTTACAACCGAACCTGAGAAGATTTAGCGGCAGGACCCTTTATGATCGCTGTATTTTATCTTCCTCTTCCTCCTGCTTATTTGTTTTCCTTTTTATGCACTGTTGAACCCCTTGATATTTTGGGGATATTTTAGGAAACCCAGCGAGGCCCACACTGGGAGGTCCTACGTAGGAGAAAGGAGCGGAAGAGGAGGAAAGAATAAGAGGCAGTGAGGAGAGGGAGGTAGGGAGAGTAGGAGTATAGGATAGCAAAGGAAAGAGCTAGGAAAGTGATGGAGAAGGAGTGAAAACGAGAGGAAAATGTAATGGATGGACGAAAGTAAAGAATGGAATTACGAAAAGTGGACGGAAGGGAATAAATGAACGAAAATAAGAGAAGTGAACAAAGAAAGATAGAAAAAAAAATGAGAGAGAGAGAGAATAAATAGCATGCGTGTGGGAGGTAAGACTGAAGTTGAGAATAAGAGGCAAGGGTGAGAGGAGGAGTAGGAGGGACAAGGATACAGTAGGAGGGAGGGAGGAAGGGAGAGAGAGAGGAAGGGAGAGGGTGGGTGTGGGTGTGAGTGTGGGATATTGGTGACCTCCTGGGCCTGTGTTTACCCATGGGTCAGCGCCAAGCCGCCCACGTAATGGAGGAAAGTCTCTTAACGCCCGTACGACGCATTATCTCCGCGGCCTCTTGGCTAAACACTAACACGACGGGAGAAGAGGACTCTGTTGCACCCTCCTTCCCCTCCTTCCCTCCTTCCCTCCCGTTACTTCCCTCCTTCCCCTCACTTCCCTCCTTTCCCTCCTTCCCTTTACTTCACTCCTTCCCCTCACTCACTTCTTCCCCTCACTCACTCCTTCCTTCCCCTCACTCTTTCCTTCAATCCTTCAGTCCTTTCTCTCTCACTACTCCTTTACTTCCTTACTTACTCAGCTCATCTTCTCTCTCCCTATCTCACTCCAAGAGTCTAGAAAGGAAGGAAAGCAAAGAAGAAGAGAGGAAAGAGGATAATAGAAAGAGAATCTAACTAGACATCGAGGAAAGTACAAAGAAAGGAAGGAAAGAAGAAGAGAGGAAAGTAAATGTAATTAATTGAATTGAATTA
>JAXIVD010003439.1:23900-26400 GCA_036785275.1 Cancer borealis
GTCACATCCGCACAGGAGAATCTCTCTCTCTCTCTCTCTCTCTCTCTCTCTCTCTCTCTCTCTCTCTCTCTCTCTCTCTCTCTCTCTCTCTCTCTCTCTCTCTCTCTCTCTCTCTCTCTCTCTCTCTCTCTAATAGAGAGAGCCTTGAATTCATGCCCATCCACTACCCCAAACACACATACACACATTTAGGGCGTAATTAATGGGTTTACCCCGAGGTTATTTTCGTGTGTGTGTGTGTGTGTGTTGTGTGTGTGTGTGTGTGTGTGTGTGTGTGTGTGTGTGTGTGTGTGTGTGTGTGTGTGTGTGTGTGTGTGTGTGTGTGTGTGTGTGTGTGTGTGTGTGTGTGTGTGTGTGTGTGTGTGTGTGTGTGTGTGTGTGTGTGTGTGTGTGTGTGCGTGTGTGTGTGTGTGTGTGGGGGGGGGAAGTTTCATTTACAAACTTTTTTTTTTATTATGAAGCAAAGTTTAGAATCTTAAGAAGTGTTAGAAATTGCTCTCATAATTAATAACTAATCTTGTAAATATGTATAGATGACGAGGAGAGACATGACGAGGAGTACGAAGTAGTCTCTAACAAGTTGAAATGTTATGACATTGTATCATCTAAAAGAATACACGTCTAAATACACACATTTTTTTCATCCCCCCCCCCCCCCCCCCCACACACACACACACATTAAGCAAAGTTGGTCCTCACGATGGTTTCCAGGAAGGGGAGCTTACACAGTTAGAGTTAGCAGTTTTTTTTTTTTTTTTTTTTTTTGGGGGGGGGGGAGGGGGGGGGTCACGTTTGAAATTTACAATCACGGAACATCAGCCTCGGAAAGTCCCGTGACACAAATGTTGACACCTTCCTCCAGAGGCCTGCGAGTACTGGGAACACGTGACTCATTGCCTCACTATTCATTACAAGTGGTTTCGGTCAGGTCCGTGCACCTAACCTAACCTAACCTAACCTACAGTGATCATTCTGGCTACAACAGTTTGTACAGAATATCGCAAAAGTTGATGCCACTCAGCTATAATCACGTTTTGATCACCAAATTAAATCAAGAGTTCATATTACATATCCTCAGTTTTTGATACAATGAGAATCCCAACCACCTATTATAGTAATGTCATCCCGATCAGGAGGAGGAATGAGGGATACTGTAGACAATGAGTACGGGTAGACCTCAGAAAACTCGACTCCATACTGTATCCCTTCGTATGTGTGATGCTTTGCTAAGGTCAAGGTTAGGCAGAGGGGACGAAAAGAAAAGGGAAGGCATGGGAGGTGCACATGGATAGGTGGAAGTGGGGAAGGGAGGTGGTGAGGGGATGGGAACGAGGCTAACGACGTCACGCCACCACTAACAAGACAACACTTTTCATCCTGTCCACAATACTTGGGCCTGCTCTTATATCATCATCATCGCCACCATCATCATCATCATCATAACTTTTATTGTTATTATCATTACTATCCTTATCATTATCATCACCACTATCATCATTAATCGTAATATCATCACATTATTTTCCTCGCTACACATCCAACAGAAAGTATACGTAATGGGTAAAGATGAATAATTATTGTAACTCAAGCAAGTCTTTTGGTGAAATTAACAAGCAAAGCACACTTTTTTTTTCTTCTCTTTTTCTTTTATTTCTTCTTTTTCTCAGCCTTACTAGCACACGTTAAATGGGGTCGCTGTTCGTCTGTTTTGTATTATGTTGTATAATTTGTTCATTGATGTTTTTGTCTCTCATGTCTTGCTCTACACGATTTCTTCACCTCTTCCCTCGGTCTCCCTCTCTTCCTTCTCTTATGTATTTCCATTCTCATTATATCTATTTAAATACTCCTCTTCTCTTCTCATTACATGTCTATACCAAAGCCCATAGACAGTAGATATCACATATGTATCCATTCTCAGTAAGTAGAAGTTCTAATATTCGCTAAATATGTTAATGTCTTGTTCATTTTTGTCCATTTTTCAGCATTACTTAATAGAACACAACGAATATTTGAGATATGTTGTCAATATCATATAGCTTTAAATACTTAAATGTATCAAAATGAAGACGCAATTCACGTTTTTTTTTGGCCTATAGTATTCAAACATTGTAAGTCAAGTGAGAGGGAATTACATAAACTCAGAGCCCTACGCTGCGGCCATGTTCTCTGAGGTTCTACTACAGTGTGTAAATATATGTGTTCTACAATAACAAAGCTTCACCGTAATGTTAACGCCAACCATTATTTGCTTACCAACCACAAAACACAAAGTACATGTCTCCAACTTAATAACAATAATTTAAGTATTTATAGCTATACTACTTAAAAGTTATTCAGATTTTTGTTTGAAGCAACATTCAATCTAAATGTACAATGCTATAAATGAATAATAATGGCACGGTCATGACTCAAAATAACATCAACGGTTCCGTGGAGTGGTGGGCGTGGTGGCCACTGAGCCGCGATGGTCTAGGTGGACTCACGAAACGAATGTAAT
>JAXIVD010003440.1:12500-25064 GCA_036785275.1 Cancer borealis
ATTTGTTAGCTCTTCTATACCTCCTCTTCCCTCCTCCTCCTCCACCTCCTCCACCTCCTCCTCCTCCTCCTCCTCCTCCTCCTCCTCCTCCTCCTCCTCCTCCTTCTCTCCTCCTACATCATGTCTGCATCAGGACAGTTTAATGTGATCACTAGCCAGTCTGCGTTGCGTGTATGTATGTATGTATGTATGTATGTATGTATGTAGGTAGGTATGCATGCCCATCGCCTCAGGCTCCTCTATCTTCTACTCCTAAACCACTGTTCCCAAGCACCCCCCTTCTCCCTCTCACCTCCCTCCTTCCCTCCCTCCCTCCCTCCTCTCCCTCCATCTCTTTCCTTCATAACCTACTACTCTGTCAACTTCCTCCTCTTCTTCACTCCTTACCCTACCCTTCTCTCTCTCTCTTTTTCTATCTCTCTCTTTCTCTCCCCTTACCTTCCTCCTCTATAACCTATAACTCCCCGTGTCATCGTTCCCTCCCTCTCCCTTTAATCTCCCTCTCCCTCTTCACCCCTCATTCTTCCTTCCTATTCCCATCCCTCCCTCGTCTTCCCTCTGACACCTCCGCCCTTTCCCCTCTACCTGGACACATACTTTGGCTCCTCATCATGGGAATTCCACGTTAATGAGACCATGAGGGTAATAGGTCTTCCCAACACTCTGGTGCGCCGCCTCTGTGCCTGGGAACAGAACGCTAATGTAGTGCCACATCTCTCTCCTTTGACGGAATAAAAACCTAACATTTGCCCGAAAAAAATATGGCGGCCTCAAACTGTACATCATGTCCCGTTGGCGTTTAACAACCGCCTTGGGTCTAATAGTCATAATGCTTAGAATTGCTCACCCTACAGGATTGGAAGGCAGGCTTGGTTTAACCCGTAGATTATAGTGTTTAAGGCACCTTTCTATACAATATGCCTGACTTACGAGGGGCAGAAATAATTACTTAGATTCAAGTATGTTTTTGTTATGGTAATCAGGCGCGGCATTAAAAGTGGAGAGGCGTGACTGGAGCTCAAGTAAAATCGGTGACTGAAAGAAAGGTCCAATGAGCAAGATGGCCGCTGATAGACGAAAGGGAGAATTAAGGGATGAGTTATAGCACGGGAGATAATAGGATCCAGTAATGTTTACAAATGTTACCTCAGTCAGGGCCTGGTTGTAAATGTTATTTATTGGCAAATGGATCTCACGTACAAAGGCCTAACCCTCGTGGACGTACCTAGCAAGATAGCCCTTACTGCACCCTGCCTCAAGGCTCATCTTCGCGCTACATGGCACTAGTTTTATAGCATATTAAACTTCGACTCATATTTGGACATCTACCGTTCATGTGTCCTTCAATAATTTATGATGGATGGACTGAAAAAAAACATTTACATTTTATTAATCGTTCTATCTCTCATCATATTCGATACAGGACAGAAGAGGTGTTCCAGGAAGCTACCATTGTCCAAACACAACTACCTCCTCACCTCCTCTCATTTCCCCTCACCTCCCCTCGCCACCTATACCCTTCCCTCCCCTCTCCTCCCCTCCCTATCCATCTTTATCTCTCACCTCCTCCTTTCCCTCCTCCCATCATATATCTTGTTTGCTACTTCAGGGAAAGAGAGAAAGAGAAATCCAGGACGTGTTCCAGGAAGAAAATAGTGTTATAAGAATGATATCCTCCTCAATATGATGAAGCTTCCATTTAGGTATAAAATATTACAATGATCAAAACGAGGAGGTGGGGGGAAGGGAGGGAGGGAGGAAGGAGGAGGAAGGTGAGTATCGTAAAGACATGAATACAGTAAGCACATAGGTGAGGGAGGCTTTAAATGTCGTAGTACGTGCAGGTGATGTAGTGGCTGAGTATGGTGAGTAAACAAGAAACAAAGGGTAATAAAACGAAACCTGTAATAAAAACCATGAAAGTAGAATGTAACAATGAAACGCCTCACGGAACAGGAAGGAAACAAGAGTACAGGAGGAAGAGGAAGAAGAGGAGGAGGAGGAGGAGGAGGAGAAGGAAGATACAGAGGCAGAGAAGAATGAAGATGAGCAGGACGGGAGGATGAGGGAGCAACAGAGGAAGATGAACACAGACAAGAGAGAACAAAGCAGCGGGAGAATCCAATTTCGGAACACCGGCAGCCCCTTGCAACACCACAATACCTCTGCTCCTCAACACCTCCTCGCCCTCACGACGGTGCCACGGCCTCCTGGTGAGTGCTACGCTGACCCCCTTACATCCACACACCACCACCACACGCACCTACACAAACAATAGGCGGCCTGTAACGCTTGCTATTTCTTTTACTCGAATATTCTTGCACGGCGGGTCAAGGTCAAGGACTCTGATATATTTTTTTCTTGGTCTTGTTTATTTATTATACATTCAGTGTTGTGTGCAGTGGATGAGGGGATGAGGAGCTGAGCGTCATGGTGGTCTCGGAAACTCACGTCCATTCTTCGCCTATCTCGAGTGCCTCAAGTATCAGGCCATCTAAAAATTGTGACTTTTGTGAGATAACTTTGCGTCTAGAGAGGCGGACAATAGAAAGGCGTCCCTAAGACCGCTCATAAAGCAAGCAAACCACTTGCCACACCAGTACGCAAGTGGTGTATTCATAGTCTGGTATAGAGAAGAAAAAATACACAATAATAAGATACAAGGAATAAACAGATATGCTTGTTTAGAAGTGGCCGCTCGTATCACCTCATGAAATAATGTGGAAAAGGTCGAAAGTAAGTTTAAGTTGAAATATGAACATGTCCAAATCGTAGAAGGGAAGACAAAGGAAGGCATGTAGTTTATTCCCACGTTTTCCTATATAATGACCGGTAAACATACCCTTTATTTCCCTTCTTGTCATGTATTCCTGTTCGCTATTGACAGGGATCAATGGAAATAGATACGCGTTGACAAAGAGTGGATAGTATATGGCACAGATCTACCCAATAATTAAAGAGTAAAGACAAGAATATCGAAGCGTACAGTTAAGAATACACACTGTGACTATTGCAACAAATACACTGTCTAATGGGTGTGTTTTAGTGTCATTACCAAGAATAACACGAGGAGGTTACCTGAGAAGCGCAGGTGCAAAGGGGTTAATTACTAACAGCAATTTATATCAGTTTTCTATTATTTTTTAGTGATTCTAATTGTCGTTGATAATAGGTGTCCACTTCCAGTCCTCCTTTATTATTTTTTTTCCTGGGATATCTAATAAAAGGCTTCACTGGTGCACACACACACACACACACCACACACACACCACACACACACACACACACACACACACACACACACACACACACACACACACACACACACACACACTCGTCCGCGAAACCGAAATCCGAGACGAGATTGTGATTAGGACGTGGAGATTAGGAAACATATTTTGAGGTTTGATTACATATCATTCCTTCCTCCAAATAACGTGATGGGATACAAAACATTATCATCATTTAGACAGTCTCCAAGAACATAGGATTCACAATCAGCGAAGCGTCACATCCTGCTTCGAGTCTCACTGAACCAGAGATGTGAGTGTATACATCTATCTATCGATCTATGCTAGTCTATATGCATCAGTCTATCCCTTCATCTAACCATCCTTCCATTCATCATTTTGTCCCTTCCTCTATCCATCATTCCGTCCATCAGTCTATTCCAATGTGGCTGTTATATTAATGACTAGTGTATAAGAGTCTACCACAACACAGTAAGAACAGGTGAGGGAAGGACTGTGGGGAGGGAACACCTTACATGACTTGCCTCCATTCCCACACACCTGCCCATCCACTAAATGATATCCTCTTAGTACCATCTGTTGATAAAATAATGACACATATTTCACAACTCACACGTGCTATTTAATTACCTTGGACTCTATTCCTTCCATCCTTTGTGTGGTATATTTTCCTTAGCTTGGATAATATGATGAAGAGATTGTGTGAGGAGATTTGTGTTCATAAGGGGATGATGATGTGCACTATACTATGTGTGTGTGTGTGTGTGTGTGTGTGTGTGTGTGTGTGTGTGTGTGTGTGTGTGTGTGTGTGTGTGTGTGTGTGTGTGTGTGTGTGTGTGTGTGTGTGTGTGTGTGTGTGTTTGTCTGTGTGTGTTTGTCTGTGTGCGTGTGCGCGTGTGTGTGCGTGTGTGTTTGTGTCATGGAAGCCAAAACGAGGACAGTTCAGTGACAAGACAAAGTATGACACGACTAGATAACATCAGTGACCCTTATTAGCCCGCGTTCTCTTCCAAAGTATATATAAATAAATAGATAGACAAATAGATGAGTGGACAGACAGATAGATAAAGAGATAGACATGTGAATTTATTGACTAATTGACCAACTGACAGATAAATGAGTGGTTTGATGCTGCTCCCTTCCTCCCCACTCCCAGGTTAACTAAGACCCAGGCACCTGTCGCTGAGGAGTATCTTAAAACACGTTAAAAGCTGCAATGGATTATGAAAGAAGAGAGAAAGGAAAATGAGGAATACCAAGAGAGTTCATAGCAAAAAGAGATGCATTATTAACACGAGCTTGGCAGTATTAAAAAGAGAGTTTGGGAGGAATCGATTGGTGAAGAAAGAAAGGGAGTGAGTAAGTAGAACGAGATCGACATGATATGATAAGTAAATAAAGTATAAATGCAATAATATGCATAAAATAGATATGAATGCTTTATATCTATTGCATGCGAAACAAAATCAACATATACAAACAGATCAGATTTATGATTATTCACCAATGCTCCCCAACGACGACGACAACAACAACAACAACAACAACAACAACAACAACAACAACAACAACAACAACAACAACAACAACAACAACAACAACAACAACAACAACAACAACAACAATAACAATAACAATAACAATAACAATAACAACAACAACAACAACAACAACAACAACAACACCAACAACAACAACAACAACACCACCACCACCACCCCTGCAATTACTGTACACACTAAAATATATCATGTTATCTAGAATATGCAAACTTAATTCAACATATTCAACTAAGAGACACAAAGGACAAATATAATGCATTTACATACTTGAACACTTAAATAAAAAATAATAATGTTCCCTTTGAGATGTAAACTTAAAATCTCTCCTGGAACACAATATTTTATCACTGTGTACATAACTATTGGTAACAGAAGGAGAGAGAAGGGAAGAAGAAAATAAAAAATTGCATAGGAGGTAGAGTGAACGGTCGAGGAAAGCATAGGAGAGAAGAGGAGAGAAGAGGTTAAGGAGCAGCAGTACAGGGAGGTGAGTAATAAAAAGATAATAAAATAGTGCACGACGGGAGCAGTTAAGCCGTTCTCAAGTCATTCCAGCGGGTGAGCGAGTGGCGTCAGTTTATGCAGGTGGGAGCGAGCCGAGCCTCCTTGGAACAAAGTAGAGACGGACGGAAGTGCCCACCGCGGTTACTGTCGCTCCGGCCACACGCTGTTCCGTACGTAGCCTTGGCCGTAGACATGGCTATCTCGTCTTGTTACTTTTCTTTTCTCTCTCTCTCGTCTGGGTTACAATGCAAGTTGAAGGGCATGACATTTCTTCCTAGCATCCTCTCATACACATTCACACTTACAATAAAAGAAAAATATACAGTAGCCACAGTCTCTCCTTTTACAACCACAAATTATCTTAAACGCATTATTCTACATCGAAGAAATCAAATAAAGAATGTATAAGGAACTCTTGGAAGAACGAGTTTAAGAGAGTCAAGTGTAGAGTGACGAACAGAAAGCGTGCGGGAAAGTAAAAGGGCGAGGCAGGGCGTAGAGGGAGGGAAGGAAGGAAGGAGGGAGTCAAGAAGTAAGGACTCCTGCAGAAGCTGAAATTAACTAACTCGTCGTATCCTTCTCCAGCAGCCCTGTACCTGCAACACTCCCACCCGAGATAATGACAGAGGAAGGGAGGAAGGGAGGGAGAGAAGTAAGGCGGGAGGGATGAGAGGGAGGGAGGGAAGGAATTGAGGGTGGAGGGTTGCACCGCTTGCTCATTGAAGTGATTGGGTGATTACCGTAAAGGTCGACGAGTTTTTTTCCTTCCTATATACTTTTCTTACTCATACTTTAATGACTTTTGTGTAAATAGTTCTAGGGGGGGAAGGGGATACCTGAGGAGTCCATCTGGCTAGCTTGGGAGGCTATAATGCAAAGGTGGATGTGTGTACCTGTAGTGGATGCGGATATCTGAATTAAGGCAAAGAGAATGACGAATTTTACATAGAAACTCAGACCACACAGACCCTTCGGTAGGTGATCTGTCCATAAACTAGAACAACAAATGACTTAAAGAGAATGCAGTAGAGAAACTTAGTCAACAATGCACTCAGTCAGAAGTTAATGCTGAGTCTTATTGCCATATCGGAAACCTTGTTGGAGGAGATGGTGATCATGTTTGTTTTTTAATTAATTTATTATATTACGCCACATCACTGAAGGCGAGTTTCTTCCACTCCCTAAAGACTTCCCCTCACTTCCGTCAAAGTGTATGGACGGCTGTGGGTGGGGCGGCGCCGCTGATGGGCTTCGTTCTGTAGACTGCTGCTTCAGTACACCCAAGACTATAAGACTGGACTACAGGCAGAGGACAGTCATGTCTACACCACACACTCAGCGTCGCATCTGTGTAACCAGCAGAAATAGTACAAAAATATGGACTAAGTAAGCCGGAATGATGAGGTGAAGGAAGAGATCCCAGGCAGACGACGGAAAGCAAAACACACGTGCATGGAACTCCTCGCATCATCAACATTTTAATTCAATACTAACCACACTATAAGTACATTACCGCGTCAGACTGATAACACATCTCCGACACTGGGGAATAGTAGAAAAAGATTGAAGGAGAAGAGTGAGTGAGAGAGAAGGGAAAGAGAGGGGCGGGGGGGTCAAGCGTTGCAAGTCTCATTATGCACGATGATAGTTTAGATTTGCAACGTTAACATGACAGCAAGGAACAATGAAGTTAAGAAAATATTACGATTCGTTTCCGGGAAGATGCAGTAACGTAGAAGCAATAGTTGGGGGGGGGGGGGGGTTCTCTCACACACACACACACACACACACACACACACACACACACACACACACACACACACACACACACACACACACACACACATACACACACACACACACACACACACACACACACACACACACACACACACACACACACACACACACACACACACACACACTGACAATAGGCATGGAAAATAACGGTCCCTCTTATGTATTAGGAAAGGTTAATGCCTTTCGTTTTTTATTTATGTAAAAAATAATCGTACATTTAAAAAAAAAAGACATATAAGCTGAGAAAGAAAAAATAAGTCACACACACACACACACACACACACACACACACACACACACACACACACACACACACACACACACACACACACAGACACACACACACACACACACACACACACACACACACACACACACACACACACACACACACACACACACACACACACACACACACACACACACACACACACACACACACACACAGACCACTACCATTACCACTACCATTACCACTACCACCATCACCACCACCACCAACACTACCACCATCGCCACACCCTCCTTCAGAAGCGGATGTTTGTGTCAGGGAAACAAATTACCTCTCGCCAATAACCCTCTATTATACTCGAGCGTAGACTGACGGCAGAATACGATCGGTCTGCCTCTGTATCCGAGCTGATGAGACGAGAATTTTGACAGTTACACAATAAAAGATAATTGTGGCGGGGGAACATTACCATAAATACCACATTACCGCGCACGGACACGAGAGGAAGGGCCGAGGGAGATTTTGCGATACCAGAGCAGTGTCGTCCATTACCGCCCTCGTCAAGGTCAGAAGGAAACAGGTGATCACCACTACTACAACTACTACTATTATTGTGGCAGCATTTGACACCTACCTGTTTTGACACCTGTTGTGGTTACTTGTTAATGAGACATGTTTGAGAGTTCTTGATGATGTAGAAGTGAGAACAGAAGCTCTTTCTACACACATTATCAAGAAAAACTGTGCTTCCTGTACAGACAGTCGAGGATAATGACCTAATAACTGATTGGAAGTAATAAATTATTGATTGGTGATCTTGGTAAAGTTAATGTTTGTTTTATTATTATTTCCCAAGGTGATAGTGGGGGAGGTGATGGACATAGAAATATATGTATTTCCCTGTAAGTTTCAAGGAATTAACTGCATTTTGCTTCTACTTATATTTTTTTTTCTTTTCTCGTCAGAAGTTCCTCCTTAACATTGATTCAGAAAGCAATTCCTGCACGTGAGAGGGATCGAGAATCAGGAACACATACATTCGTGCCCCTAACAACTTGGTCATTTGTTTTGTGTTGCAAGATTTCCTAGCGAATGACTGCAGTAATCAGATGAGATGTTATCACTGAGCTACTAAATTACCAATATGCTAATGTATTCCCCTTGACACCCAGAGCTACGCCAAGAGTAGTGTGCAGGGGCGGGCAAAGCGTGTAATGTTTTGATGTTAAGATACCACATCCAAAATCATAATCAGAAGTGAATTATCGCCGGCACTGTTTCCATATCAACAGCGGCGGTGCGAGCGACATCCTCCGCCGTAAATTATACCTTCACCGATGATCTACGGCCACTCGTTCCTCACGGCAGCTGCAGAAGCAACAGCAGCACCATCACCGCTACCACCACCATCACCACCACCACCACCACCATCACCACCACCACCACCACCTTGACAGCCATGCCGGTGTGGTTTGTTCTAAGGTAGTCGTGTTCCCAAAGGTCGTCCATCATGGCAGACCCTGTGATCGGCGTGGTATTTACCGATGGCGAGCTGAATCTTTTTGTTTTCATCTTTTTTTACCATTCGCCATTACGATCAGATAAGAGATGTGATTCCATAATAGCGGAACCCGTGTATCAGGAGCGGTATTTCCCGTGATAGAATAAATTCCATATTTCGAACAGCAATAAAAGGTAGATAAGGTATAACATATCACGTCCTTGGTGTTGTGTCCTGGCGGCTGACACCATGGGGCAGCGAGGCGTGTCGTGTAGGACAAAATATATTGCAAAAGAAGTCCGATATTATAAGGAATAAAATTTAAGTCACTTCCTTTATCCGGTTTCAAGAAGATCTGACCGATAAACACTATAACCAGGTGTCGTTTGGAAGCTGGAATTCTTGTCGCCTTTTCCTGTGAGACAACAATGATAACGTGAAGAACTGCCGGAAATGTAGCATACAGCGAACTACGGATAGAACACTGTGAGAACAATAACAAATCAGTATGCACCGCGCAATGCAGAAAACAATGGATGATCGAATGCAATACAACACGCTTAATACAATGCGCGGTGCAATAGAACAGTAGAGTTAACATCGCATATAAGTTAATGTACATGATGCCCTGTAAGATACGAAACACGACACACAAGTCATTCAATACACACTAAATGTATAACACAACACTGTATTGATACCCCTGCATTGTATATTTCCTTCAAACACACACACACAAAAATAATAATAATAATAATAATAATAATAAATACATGAATAAATGAATATATACAAACAGACGGAAACAATCGAGAAAAACCGTGGCTCTAGTAATTGAGAGAAAATTTTACCTAAAGAAAAGAAAATAAATAGTCGCATATACACACGAAAAGAAATAAATTAATAACAAAAACCAATGGATATAACGTATAGACAAGATCTTAATTCTGAACTATATATAAAAAAAACAACAATGATGTGATCAGATTGAATATCATTGTCACTATACAAACTACGATACACATGCAAACCCAACAGTAACGAGTGGGGGAGGGATGATGACAAGATTTATGACACTGATATTAATGTATAACATCAGTTAAACGACTTGTATTCTGCATAATGTATTCTCATATGTCGTCCAACAAGAACAACACTGATAAGGTAAGTCAGAAGTAAACACAACATCATGAAATGTCGTGTTTTGTTAGGTGACCTCTGCGTGTTTAGGGTCGCTGTAGAGGGAGACACTGTTGTTATGGCTTCAAAAGGGAGCATCGCCGGAAGCCAATGTATCGAGAAGAGATAGAAACAAAACAGAACACCAATCTAGTTACATTTTGCTTTAGCTCATAAAAATTATAATCAAAATAAATTCATCAACTGTGTGACTGAATTTAGGTTACAAAGCAGTACAAAAACCTAAATCTATACCCTTAAGGACGCTCCAATCCCCTACATACACACAAAAAAGGAGGATTTACAGCCAATTCTTCCACTTTTCCACATCACAAATGACTCCAGCAGGCAAGCCATTATTTTGAGAACAGATTTTTGTATTTCATGACACAAAGTTTAAATTCGTGATGAATCGTAATTGATTGTCTTCCATTTCTATCCTAAAGTAACTATCATCCTTTAGAGCAGCTGGTGAAATTCTATCTAGCACAGGAAATAACAAGATGTGTACGTAATCATGACATCTAGAATCGTGTGTGTGTGTGTGTGTGCGTGTGCGTGTGCGTGTGCGTGTGTGTGTGTGTGTGTGTGTGTGTGTGTGTGTGTGTGTGTGTAGGTGAGTGGTTGTGTGGGTGGGTGCCTGCCTGGGTGGGCTGAACTATTACTATACAACTTACAAGAAACATTCTGTAGCCTTTATTTAGTAGCTTTATTTATTGCTTTATCTATTAGTCTTTTTTCTAAACTTGGTCACTTATTCCACGACATAGTAGTAGTAGGAGTAGTAGTAGTAATAGTAGTAAGTTATGAGGAGAAAAAATGTCAATCACCTGCCAAGTCATAACTGTGAAGGGAAGGACCACACAGGATTTTGTATCGACGTGCCACGCGACTAAGGGGACTCCAGCACGACCCTGGAACCTCTACCAAGATCACTGCATCCGTTCATCATGTTCATCAGGTGCGGAGAACTGGATAACTGGATGGACGGACGAGTGGAGGAGGGATAGCGAGGCGAGGGCAAGGGATTAACAAGAGTGATAGGGATAGGGATAGGGATACGAGGCATGTCTGGAGAGGAGGGATGAAGGATACAAAAAAAGGAGGAAATCTTTAATGAGGAGAACATGCCTGTCCCTCGCCTTCCAGATTCTAGATTCTCGTTTTCGTTTTTTCTGTCTCGCTGGTCATCAATTCGTCGATGCAAAGGAGAGTTTACGGAGACAACAACATGCATATCAACACACCTCAGGAATTTGGCTGGTTATCAATCTCTCTCTCTCTCTCTCTCTCTCTCTCTCTCTCTCTCTCTCTCACTCTCTCTCTCTCTCTCTCTTCTCTCTCTCTCTCTCTCTCTAGCTCTCGTCTCTCGCTTCTCTCTCTCTCTCTTCTCTCTCTCTCTCTCTCTCTCTCTCATTCTCTCTCTCTCTCTCTCTCTCATCTCTCTCTCTCTCTCTCTTCTCTCGTCTCTCTTTCTCCTCTCTCTCTCCTTCTCTCTCTCTCTCTCCTCTCTCTCTTCTCTCCTCTCATCTCTCTCTCCTCACTCTCCTCTCTCTCTCTCTCTCTCTTCTCTCTCTCTCTCTCTCTCTCTCTCTCTCTCTCTGTGTGCTTTTTTTTTTCCTTGTTACTACACGATGAAAAATTTTGGGATATGTTAATTCCATCGCTTACATACATCTACATTCTTTCTCATTCCTCCATTTTATCTCATCATCTTCAGTAAGTACGAAATTTAAGAAATCATGTACGTATACGTAAGCCACTATGACACACACACATCCATTACTATAATTTCATGTGTTACGAGTAATTTTTCAATTAATACGTACAGATAATGTCATTTCCTCCCCGAACATGTGCGTCAAACTGCAAATCGTCGGTGGCTCATGTGCATTAATGTGCATAATGGTTTTCCTCTCCTCTTGATCTTAGTCCTCGTCATAGCGTGGAGCGGGTATGCGGTGGAAGTTCTTGCGTTAGGTAATATTAAACTGTTCGTGTCCCATCAGTACCACAGTCCTCTTCTTCTTCCTCTGCGGTGAGTTTACTTCTTTCTTTTTGCTGCTGTTGACTTTGGTAAATATTTTTCGTTCCGGTAATTCCTAAGAGGTTGGCTTCCTCCCATTATCCCAAGGTATCGGTGTATGAAGTCGTGTCATTAACTTTTTCTGCCCACCTCACGTAATCATTATATAAAGCCGCCACTTCGATTTCTATTAAGTCGAAGTGGCGATGCTTCAGCCCTCGATGCTATGAATCGTCTTTAGCTGGCCTCTTGCGCCTCACCAGTCTTGCTATGGATGTCTCGCAGGGGCTTCGATCCTGCTTTTAATATGACCCAAGACCGACCAACATCAGCCATCAATTACATCTTTATTACCATCAATATTTGCGAGGTCCCTTCCTGCAGGTTAATGAGGCATGTTTTGGCGTCCAGTTTTTACTTCGTTCAGGCACGAACATAATGAAGCATCTCCGTCCTGCAGCTTCCACTAAGCATGATAGATGGTCGGAGTTCTCCAAGCTACTGCTTTC
>JAXIVD010003440.1:25264-46274 GCA_036785275.1 Cancer borealis
GATAAAAAAAAAAAAAAAAAAAAATAAAAATATAGAAAAAAAAAAATAGGAGAAAAAGGATAAAATAAACAAAATGTCAATATCACCTGAACCAAGTCTTAACTGTGATTGAAGGGAAAAAGGACCCTCTCTGGATTTTGCTACTCGAAATACCGTCCGTTATTTTTTCTGTCTTTTATGCTCACGCCCGCTGGACGGACTCATTCGATGGGGGATCCAACCCCCTCTGCCTCACCTCCCTGGACCCACCCCTCCCCTCACCACTTAGCCACGACCCGCGGGAATTTTGGAGGAACCTTCTCTACCATGATTCACTGACATAACCGATTCATAATGTTCAATCACGGTGCGGAGAATGGAAGAGAAAAGAGAAGAAAAAGAAGAAGAGACAAGAAGAAGCGAAAGAAACTTGGATACTGGCATAATGGCCATGGAACCGGAAACGCACCCCCCACGACGGAGTGGACAGGAACAACCGTGGCCAGGAGGGGATCAGGATGGATGGAAGCGTGGTGAGATACTGGATAGCGGATTTTGATTAATAGCGAGGCGAGATGATAGCGAGGCGAGGGCAAGGGCAATTTAACAAGAAAGAGTGATAGGATAGGGATACAGGGAAGTAGGGAGATACAGAGCATGTCTGGAGAGGATGGGCCGAAATATAATTTTAATTAGAAGGAGGATACAAAAAGACGGAAAGGAAGGAAATCCTATAATGTGCGATGAACATGCCTTTTTTTTTTTATTTCTCTTTGTCCCTCGCCCTTCCAGATTCTAGATTCTCGTTTTCGTGATTTTTCTGTCTCGCTGGTCATCAATTCGTCGCATGCAAAGGAGAGTTTACGGAGACAGACAAAATGCATATCAACACACCCTCAGGAATTTGGCTGGTTATCAATCTCTCTCTCTCTCTCTCTCTCTCTCTCTCTCTCTCTCTCTTCTCTCTCCTCTCTCTCTCTCTCTCTCTCTCTCACTCTCTCGACTCTCGCTCCTCGCTTTCTCTCTCTCTCTCGCTCTCTCATCATCTCTCTCTCTTCTCTCTCTCTCTCTCTCTCTCTCTCCTCCTCTCTCTCCTCTCTCTCTCTCTCTCTCACTCTCTTTCTCTCTCTCTCTCTCTCTCTCTCTTCTCATCTCTCTCTCTCTTCTCTCCTCTCATCTCTCTCTCTCGTCTCTCTCTCCTCTCTTCTCTCTCTCTCTCTCTCTCTCTCTCTCTCTCTCTCTCTCGTGTGCTTTTTTTTTTCCTTGTTACTACACGATGAAAAAATTTTGGGATATGTTAATTCCTCTGCTTTACATACATCTACATTCATTCTCATTCCTCCATTTTTATCTCATCATCTTCAGTAAGTACGAAATTTAAGAAATCATGTACGTATACGTAGCCACTATGACACACACACATCCATTACTATAATTTCATGTGTACGAGTAATTTTTCAATAGTAATTTTTCAATTATATACGTACAGATAATGTCATTTCCTCCCCGAACATGTGCGTCAAACTGCAAATCGTCGGTGGCTCATGTGCATTAATGGTGCATAATGGTTTCCTCTCCTCTTGATCTTAGTCCTCGTCATTAGCGTGGAGCGGGTATGCGGTGGAAGTTCTTGCGTTAGGTAATATTAAACTGTTCGTGTCCCATCAGTACCACAGTCCTCTTCTTCTTCCTCTGCGGTGAGTTTACTTCTTTTTTTTTTTGCTGCTGTTGACTTTGGTAAATATTTTCGTTCCGGTAATTCCTAAGAGGTTGGCTTCCTCCCATTATCCCAAGGTATCGGTGTATGAAGTCGTGTCATTAACTTTTTCTGCCCACCTCACGTAATCATTATATAAAGCCGCCACTTCGATATTCTATTAAGTCGAAGTGGCGATGCTTCAGCCCTCGAGTGCTATGAATCGTCTTTAGCTGGCCTCTTGCGCCTCCCAGTTGCTATGATGTCTCGCAGGGGCTCGATCCTGCTTTTAATATGACCCAAGACCGACCAGACATCAGCCATCCATTACATCTTTATTACCATCAATATTTGCGAGGTCCCTTCCTGCAGGTATAATGAGGCATTGTTTTGGCGTCCAGTTTTTACTTCGTTCAGGCACGAAAATAATGAAGCATCTCCGTCCTGCAGCTTCCCACTAAGCATGATAGATGGTCGGAGTTCTCCAAGCTACTGCTATCAATGCAGACCCCATAATTATGGCAGTTTGCCTCAATACTTATCATTATGCCGCGGCTTGGAACTCGTCTGATGGAACAAGCGCCGCCTCATGCACACCGGCCTGGCTGACTGGTTGGCTGGCGGCACTATATACCTTCCTTTTCCCTCGTGTGGCTGACAGAAGGCCCGCCAGCTCAAGGAGGAAGAAGTTGAACCGATACGGTCTAATGCAAACCCGTCCGACGTACATTTGTATGTATCTCTTCGGTTGTATCTTCCACCTGTTTCTGTACGGCCTCAAATGATTACTGGTATCAAGACCGTAATATCCGCCTAAAGCTGTCGCTAGATACGAGTACGCAACTGTTTTATTTCGTTTAACTATAACCATCGCTTTTACTTGGAAATTCATGCACCCAATCTCGAGTTATATTAGTTACTATAAAGGGAACTATTTCATTTCCTGCGACGTAAAGATTAGAGCGTAACGAACCAAATGGTCGCTAAGTATCCCAAGACATACCTAGCAGTCCTTAAGGTACATTAGACAGACACAGAGTGGATGGGAACCGGACGAGAACCAGAACTATTTCTCCACCTGACATTCTTGTTAGTACCTTCCTTCGCGTCTCTGTCAGGACCACGAGGGAGGAAATCACGTCCATATCATCCGGAGAGTTATCATGAGTCCTTGACGTGAACTATCAAAGCACATGTGTGACTGACTGACTAACTTACTGACTGACTGACTGATTCTCTCTCTCACTGTCTGATTGATTGACTGAAACCTAACCAACTGAGCTAAGCCAGTCATGTTTATCCCCACGCCAAGGCCTATATGGCAGGCGACCGTGTCTTCATCAGAGGGAATCTCAAGAATTATGTGCATCACTCTTAATTTAGTATGGCCCGCGGCTGTGGGCGTGTGTTGTGCTCATTCCTGCTACTGATAACACAAGGCCATTCTCCGCGACGCAAATGACCGCTACTAAATCACACTAATCAGCTTATCCTCGCGTTATTACCAAATGACTATTGCCCACCACATCACACAACTCACCTTTACTATTGCAAAGTCTCCACGAAATAATTAAAGTTCAACCGTGGATACTGAGCTTAAACCTTGATGATCACGATGACCACCACCACCACCACCACCACCACCACCACCACCACCACCAGCCCAGGTCAGCCGTACATAACCTTCCTCCTTCACTATCAAGTCCCGTAGCGTTATCCTCTCCGCCAAACAAGGTCATGACGGCCATTCGCTGTACAAACACTGCCTCGCCGCACCTGTGATATCACCCGGATCCACGACCTCCGCTTACCTATGTGAATAATGTTGTGTTTACCTGCGGAGATGCGGCGGTGTGATTGCCGGTAACGGAAGAAAGGAGGAGGAAGAAGAGGAGGAGGAAAAGGAGGAGGAAGAGTGTGATGGGCACTTGATCCCCTGATTGTCCGGTGCTGGATGACGGATGCCCCTGATTATGCACCATAAGATAGATTTTCCCGCAAGATACACGAGCGTATTTATGTTTCTGGTGTGGCGTGAACACCCAAAACGGCGCCGCGCTCTTGTAATTACAGGAAGGAAACCCAGCCAAGGAATCTTATCGCCCACACCCAGAACAGAAACACCCCAAACTTAACCCTTCCTTACATCTTTCCCTTTCACTTCGGGGCTATGCATGTGTGTGTGTGTGTGTGTGTGTGTGTGTGTGTGTGTGTGTGTGTGTGTGTGTGTGTGTGTGTGTGTGTGTGTGTGTGTGTGTGTGTATAAAGCAGATGACACTATCCTTATATCTCAGGTACATCACTACATTTGAACCTTATGCTTATCCTTCACTGGCTTTACACAGGCTTAACACAGTACAGGTTGAGGTAGGTAGGAACAGATGAAAAGTTTACCAGTAATAATAGAGGTCAGTGATTATATTGAGCAATGGATGTATATCAGTAAGGAAAAAGGACATGACCTCAATAAACTATACGCATAATGAAGGGATGTGTACGGGTGATAACACTGAGTGGAGATAACAGTTCATATACATACACGCACACACTCACACACACACACACCTGCAACCCCAATATGTCATTATGCACATGTATATACACAACCATTTGCACACATTAAGTTTTATATTTTAATAAAAAAAATTTCTCTCTCTCTCTCTCTCTCTCTCTCTCTCTCTCTCTCTCTCTCTCTCTCTCTCTCTCTCTCTCTCTCTCTCTCTCTCTCTCTCTCTCTCTCTCTCTCTCTCTCTCTCTCTCTCTCTCTCTCTCTCTCTCTCTCTCTCTCTCTCTCTCTCTCTCTCTCTCTCTCTCTCTCTCTCTCTCTCTCCACCAATACAACTGGGATGCGGATCGGAAAACAAACATAATCCCGCCAAAACAGGTGTTAAACATGGGCTTTGCGCCTCTTCTCCTCCCATATTCCCTTCTAATGGGTGTTTGAGTTTGTTAATCCCCTTTAATGGGATCCTTTCTTCTATTGCCACAACCGAGGGGAAGTTTATCTTTTTGGCTCCCTCTTCGTTATTTTATTTCCTGAACGCGAAGTTATTTTTTTTCCTCTTGTAATCGGAGAGAGAGGGAGAGGGAGAGAAAGGGTGGTGTGAGGATAGATAGATAGATAGATAGATAGATAAAACAGATAGATAGATATACAAACTGTTTGAATCACAGATAGATACACGGAAGGATAAAAGAGTAAGAGTGAGGAAGGGAAAAGAGAGAAGGGGGAGGGAGGGATGACAGCAATGAAGGAAGATATATTAGAAGCACTACTTTCTTCTTAATCAAGGAGGAGATGAGTATAAAAGATTGGACGAGGAGATTACACACACACACACACACACACACACACACACACACACACACACACACACACACACACACACACACACACACACACACAGAAGCAGAAAAAAAACCCATATGCACCAGTGAACATCTAGACAGACTCCGATTTTTTTTTCATTGATAAGTAGCACAAGGGGAGAATTTTTTTTTCTTGCTTCTTATTTTTTTTGTCGTCAGGTGAAACATGGAAAGGTTTGCGAGACCCAGGTATTAGATCTCCACCGATTTAGAGACGCTTATGAGCCTTATCCTTGTGTTTACCTGAGTTAATGGATGGCTCTGTTCCACCGCCTCTCTCTCTCTCTCTTTCTCTCTCTCTCTCTCTCTCTCTCTCTCTCTCTCTCTCTCTCTCTCTCTCTCTCTCTCTCTCTCTCTCTCTCTCTCTCTCTCTCTCTCTCTCTCTCTATCTATCTATCTATCTATCTATCTATATATCTCTATCTATCTATCTATCTATTTATATCTATCTCTCTTTCTCTCTCTCTCTGAAGCAAGAAACTACTAGATGATAATGGTTAACAACTGTTGACACATAAAAATATATTTGTGGAAATACCGTAGAGTTTATTGTAGTGGTTTACAAATCGTACCTTGTATGTGTGTAAGTACGTACCCTTTCGGACTTTGAATGACGGGTGCCGTACGCCTTTGTACAACTGCCCACCAAGTGTAATCACCTCGTGCTATGTGATTAAGTGCAAAAAGCCAGGTAACTAACTCTTCAAGAATTAAACATCAGAGAGTGATAAATGTTGTTAAAATGAGAACAGCGCTTTCTATTGGTAAGCGTCCGAACTAATTTGGCAATTATACTGCCATCTGGTAGCACATTTTTGAACTATTAAGGGTAACACTGCCCTCTATCAGTAAGTTTTCGAACTAGTTTAGTGATTGCAGTGCCATCTGGCGGCAAATCTTTGAATTAAATGTTAATTGATTAATTAGCGAACCATCTCGTGAATATTACTGCTCCAGTAACGATGGTTAACTGACGACGAAGCTCGTGTATATTGACGAATCCTTGTAACGACCACCACACACACGCAATGGATACATTCCAGAGAGAAGCACTGATACTGACATCACTCCATGACTTAACACTACACAAAACTAAGACAATGTACACCTGAATAATTTATTGTTTCCAGTACTATGAAGTGTACATGTAGTAGCTTAGTTTGCTTCATCAGTTCCTTATCTCTTCAAAGCGACAGCTCATTTCCTCTGCATGTTATTGCTTATTTGCATAATATGAGTATTGAGGTTTTTATTCAAATCACGAAGGTCATTTTCGAGGTAATGCAATATCATGAAAAGTTTACGTTTGAAAATGTAATACAATATAATAATTTTGCTCTAATCAATATCTACAGCTAGGATCTCATTTATTTCATTAAAAAATATGTATACAAAATACTCTCACCTACAAGATATTTATATTTCAAGACCAAAATTTCAAATATACATGTAAGTTCCAATTCGCATTCTGAAACGCTAACAATGTCAGTTTATGGAATGCAATCTGTACCAACCTTTATTTTTTATGAAAGTTGTAAGTTTTTCTTCAGACATACATCCGGGTTTTTATTTGGTCTTGGGAGTTCTGTGGTTTTAACTTGCCCTCAACAACACATAGTTCGGCGACGGAGATAAGGACAAGCCAAGACAGGACAGAATACGGACTCACATTTGTTTAGGAAAGTAAATACATGTACAGAGAGAGAGAGAGAGAGAGAGAGAGAGAGAGAGAGAGAGAGAGAGAGAGAGAGAGAGAGAGAGAGAGAGAGAGAGAGCGACAAGAGGGAAAGTGACTGCTGGAAGCTTGTGCAGGTCTCGTCCCTCCGTGGGTAACCTCATGTCCCCGGTATTAAGGGATCAGTGGGGAGCACAATGACGCGAGGCTGGACGCTTCTTTTCGCGAGGGGCGGCGAGGGTGCACGAGCTGACCTGATAATCGCCTCATAACTTTTAGGGGGAAGCCTCATACACGAAAAATACTAAGTCAAATGTTAGCATATGTACTGAAATCAGAGCAGACTCCATCAAACCAAGCAAGCTCCTGTTTTTTCTTTCTTTTGTCTTTCTCTCTCTCTCTCTCATTCTACTGCAGATGATTCCTTTCTTTGTGTAGAAATAAAATAAGAAAAAATGTATATGTATGCTCCTTATACATTCCTCATTGTTCCGTTAAAGTGGAACCTTTCTAACTTTTTACTGTTCAGAGAGGAAACATAATTATAAGGTTGATTTGACAGCCTCATAAGAGCCAACAGGTCTGCTGCTGTTTGTTCTTCCTTTGTATTGCTTTTGTGTTTCATGGAAGACACAACTCCCTGTTCAGACGCATATGCAGTGTGTCTGTATACAGTACATACACCACCATAGTTCCTCACCACCACACCACCGCCACAACCCCCATACAAACTCCGTCACAGTCGCCTCAAAAACCCACCCACCGTCACACCCACCGTCACACCCGCCGTCACACCCGCCGCCAGGACCACCCCCCCACCAGCATCCCAGCCGCTTGAGTCGCCGCGAGGACGGTCACCCTCTCGAGGTCAAAGGTCCCTAATGACACTGTCTCGTAAAGTGAGGCGGAGCGTGGCGCGCGTCTCGTAACCAGGCACCTCCATATTTCTACATCATTTTATTGTTTATTTTATGTCAGCGAGTTATTCCCTCTTCACAAGTCCTGCATTTATTTATTTATTTATTTCACTGCTCTAATATATTTTTTTTCGTTCGGCCCCCTTTTTACTTTCTCTCTTTTTTTCCTTTTTTTCTCTCTCTCTTTCTCTCTCTCTCTCTCTCTCTCTTTATACCATCACCTATATTCTTTAAAGCCTACTCTAGAGTCAACATTGTATTCCTTCTATTGATTTATACTCTTATTTTTCATCCGTTGAACTTGTTTTGCTTCCACTGATTGGACCAGAATCGATTATTGGCACTCATGTTCATTGACTCAAAGGTTTTATTGGCTCCCTCCTTCCCTCCTCCTATAGATAAATAATAAAGTCGAGATGTTAAGACCTCATCAACAATTCATTTTGATTTTAACAAATATTTTCGACAAGATACTGCTTTTTTTTTGTCCTAATATATTCATGTGGATCAATATACATACAAATAAGAATCATCCGAATAGTAACATCAAAAGAAGGAATCAATATGGATAGAACAGAGGATAATTTTACATGTTTATCATTACTTATAGCCACACTTCACTATCCCAGCTTCTCTTAACTATTTTATCCACACAAAAAATTCACTGCTACACACTGTCCCGGCCTGCAAGCGAATGGAGTTCCTCTGTAACTCTAGACGCCACCTCCTGCTACTGATGTTGTTCCCGGTACAGTCAAGGTGACGGACACATCACCCTAGTTTGGAACCACGACACACAGACAAAGAGACACACCCTTGCCACGCTCCCTCTCTCCCTCCCTACCTCTGCCTCTTTCCATCCCACCCCCACCCTACACTCACCACCCCAACCATCCACTGTGCCTCTCTTGCTGCCTCCAACACAGCCTTACCTTGCTTTAACTTTAATCTGACGCCCACACACCCCCCCCTACTGTTTCTGTCAATCTATCTTAACCTTTACCCCATCCCATACACTCCACCCTCTACCCCAATGTCTATCCTATTCCATGTCTTAAGCCTCTAGCCACAGTCCAATCCCGCCTGTAATCCTTTCACTACTCCCGGACAAGCCCTAACCCCTCCCCTTCCCCTCCACGCCACCACCACCACCACCACCACCACCAAGCCCGGATCACGTCTCTGTGGACTGACCAGATTCGCCTCGGGTCAACTCGAAGCCTGTAGGTTAATTGAGGTCTTTCGGTGTATTGCGTCACTAAGCAATGAACGCGGGTTGAAGCAATGCCTGCCTGCCTGCCTGCCTTGCTGTGATTGATTTTGCAGTGAAACAATACAAGGGTCCGTGGCTGCCTGAGTCTCGTTCATCAGTTCATCAGTTATTAATATATTCACTCCCTCGTTTGCGTTTCGTGCTTGAAGTCAGAGCAATGAGAAGGAAGTGGCGTTGTGTGTGTGTGTGTGTGTGTGTGTGTGTGTGTGTGTGTGTGTGTGTGTGTGTGTGTGTGTGTGTGTGTGTGTGTGTGTGTGTGTGTGTGTGTGTGTGTGTGTGTGTGTGCGTGTGTGTGTGCTGGCCTGCATGAAGCAACACACTTATGTCCCTGCAATGACCTTCGAGGAGGCGTCGGAGGGACATGATTAACTCCCTCTGAAACACAATGGACAAAGGAAGGAAGCAAACAAACAGAAGATTCATGTTTTAACACCGCATACCTGTAGCACGGGGCGATGTGATGACGAGGAATTATCTGTATTGCAATTAACTTTGAACTCACAAATTAATTAATTAATATATACTTTACGACACCAAAATAAATAAGCAGAATAAAAATCGGTTCTTAAAGCTAGAAACACTACCTTTATAGAACACGGAACTATCAAAATATCGAAAACTTTTGAAAAATATCATTAGGAGGGACAAACGAGAAGCCACGACCTGACCTTACGACCTCGAGTGTTGTCCATGTGCGGGGGTCAACTGGGCGGTCCCATTAGCGGCGTACAAACAGGATGATGCCCGGGGTGCCCTGCCGCCTGCCTCTCCATGTCAAAAGGTGTCAAGTCCCGCAGGGCAGCGTCAGCCCCACGGCGGAAACAAGTTGTAAGGCGACTGTCACTTGTCACTTATACACGACGGAGAGGTCATTAAGGTATTTTGTGAACTTTATTCCACGGATGCACACCGGACTTGATTGGAGGTGTGTGTGAGTGGTTTATGTACTGGATTTGTGTGTATATCAGTTACTTTGCTAGATATTCGTCACAGGGCCAAGGCGTGATGCACCAGGTAGACAGATAGAGAAGCATATGTATTGCAGGTAATACAAGGAAGGACAGACAGTAAGTTTTCCTTCATATGACTTCAATATTAAAAGAAGTGTATCGTGACAGCCAAAATTTTTTTATTTCTTACGTTAAAAAAAGACCGTACACACACTCCCTACCACTGCTCCCATTACCCTAACACAGCAGGAGGGAAGAGAGCTAGCTACAACCATGGCAAGAAACACATAGCTTCTCCCACTCTCCCTTTAAGACAATGTTAACAGAGACACAGCGGCAGCCTCCAGATGAAACCCTTGAACCTGTCATAAACCCAACCCCTCTTTCCCTCCTCGCGTCCTCCCCTCAGGCGTGTATCTGTGGGCTCGCGCGCCTCCTCTCTTCCTTTCCCCTCCTTGTCCTCCTCCTCTTCCCCTCACACAGATTAATATCCTTTTCCGTTCGCCTGAGAGAGAGAAAGAGAGAAAGAGAAAGAGAAAGAGAAAGAGAAAGAGAAAGAGAGAGAGAGAGAGAGAGAGAGAGAGAGAGAGAGAGAGAGAGAGAGAGAGAGAGAGAGAGAGAGAGAGAGAGAGAGAGAATGAGAGCAAGAGAATGAGAGAGAGAGTCCTTCCGGCCGGCCCCTCTCCCTGACGTCTTAACTCCGGGGCGTCAGCGGGTCCGAGCCAGAGTAAACACACACACAATAGAGGATCAGATGCCACTAGGGCGTCAGCGGGATCGTGTTCGGGCTTATAATGGACAGTATCCGGTCAGTTATAGGAGCCTGGAGCCTGCTGGTGGACTGATGGTGGGAATATTGAGGCGGTTAAGAGGCTGGCTTTTGGGGTGGAAAATCGAGGTGTTGACTTGACTCCTTATTTCCTTGTGGCCTCAGGATGATAATATTTCCTTTCTTGTTTTTTTTCTCTTTTTTTTTTAGGTGTGTGTGTGTGTGTGTGTGTGTGTGTGTGTGTGTGTGTGTGTGTGTGTGTGTGTGTGTGTGTGTGTGTGTGTGTGTGTGTGTGTGTGTGTGTGTGTGTGTGTGTGTTCAGAATTCTACTTTCAACTAAGCCTCCTCGGTGTCCCTGTCTCCCTAATTTATGTTTTCCTCCCTCATCTCCCACACATCTCCACATCTCTTTTTTTTCTCTCTCTCTTTCCTGCATCTATTCCTTCTACGCCTCATTCTCCCTCCTTCACGGCCTCATCTTCCTCTTCCTCCTCGTCCTACGGCCCCCTGGCGCGTGTGTGTCGATCCTTCTCACCCTTATACCGTCCCCCGCTGTCTGTGTCACCGATACTGTACTCCCTCGCCCTCCTCCTGGCTGCTCCTCACCCTCCCTCACACCCTAACTCATAGATCGACGTATTTATGGTTGTTTTCAGAATAAGTGTTGATGGGAGAGTGGGACGAGCAGGTTCACTATTTTAAAAGTGTTAGTATGACTAGAATTTTTTTTTTTAATTGTGGATGTATGCATTTGTTTTATCGTATTTCTTTTTCCATGTAGGTGTAGATTCATACAGACTCTTTGAATGCATGATGATACCTGAATTTTATCTGAGAACGGAAATATAAGTCTAATTTATCCATACTTAGCAGTAATTGCAGCCTCATTTCTCCGTATGTCGAGGTAATTGAACTATAATATTTTTTCTACAGCTTTTAGTTCTAATTTTTGTCACCGAGGAGCAGCACTATACACTATACACGTGGTACTCTATAATTTCAATGGGGATCGTAATGTATGAGGTGATTGTCATGTCAAGCACTGGTATGTTCTCATCGTGTTGTACCCCAAAGGAAACATTTTTTCTTAAACACTGACCCTGCAGTAGTATTTCTTATGCCGATCATGTAGGATTAGAATGTGGTTTTTTTTATGTGCGTGTGTATCTTACAAGCATCAACACCTCGGACCTAACATAAGTAATATAAATAAATGTTATCTCCCTTTATCCATGTAGATTCATTCCTATAATCAGTAACCTTGAAAGACTATCACCATAACACCTCACTCACACACATCCAGGAAGTGAACCAACACATGCATGCATACATTCTATTTACATTACCATCAATATTATTGAGACTTTCCACTTATATCAATATTGTACAAGCTATACACATAAAAATATTACCCTATCGTCGATCTATATTCAATCAGTTGCCGTTCGTGAGTGAAACGAGTCCCTTCCCTCACCATCACCACCACCACCACCACCATCCCCATCATCATCACCACTATCACCACTTTCATCACTAACATTGAGGGAGGGAACGTATGTAATCAGTTACGTGAGAGTGATAAGAGACATGTTATATCCCTCATGTCAATATCAGTCACCCACAGGACAAATTATCACTTTAAATCCTCAAGGAACACTCTGTGAGGCTCTCCCAAGACCTGGTGACCTCGCTTGACCTCTACGTGTCAGGTCACTTAGCGCGGGTCACACTACACGGTGCCTCCCCTTCACCTACTGAACAGCCTCTTGTGTTGCTTTGTTTACACGGGGTCACATGTTCAAGTGTAACATTAAAGGGGAAAGTGGGAGGTGTCGTTGTTATTTTTGTGTTATTTGTTAGGAGAAAAGAAGAAGAGAGATGTTATAGGTGGTAATAATTTTTCCTGAGAGAGAGAAAAAAAGAAAAATATAAAATAAAAACTAGATTCTTACCTTAAAGATTAGAACCTTGATTTCCTTTTAATAATTTATCAACTAGTAAAGATATTATTTTTCCTCTTTACTACAAACCACTTACTCCTCCATCACCACCTCTCTCCACTACCACCACCACCACCATCACCATCTCCTCCTTTCCTCCCTCGTTCATTCTTACTCCGTCACCTTTCATGCCCTTTCTCTTCACCCTTACTCCTTTATACCCAACCTTCCTTCCCTTCACTCCTTTCTCCTCCTTCCTCTCTCACTCATTCATTCACTCCCCTCCTCTGTCCCTCTAACCCTCTTGTCTTACCCTCCCTTCCTCTACCCTTCCTTACTCTCCCCCTCACTTCCCCTCCTGTCCCCACTTCTTCTCTCCCCCCCCCTTCGCCCCCTTCCCTCCCTTCCCCAGCAGTCCATCAACACGTGAATTTGTCAGTGGTGTCACTTCCTGGCCACAGCTCATTAGCCTTCTTCCCACGAGGCTCTGACCTCTCTCTGACCTGACCTGGCGGCGAGCTGGGTCACGTTTATGTTTTCTTAGGCAACGACCCCGACCAAGGTATGCGTGTGTGTGTGTGTGTGTGTGTGTGTGTGTGTGTGTGTGTGTGTGTGTGTGTGTGTGTGTGTGTGTGTGTGTGTGTGTGTGTGTGTTTGCATTGTTATTCTACAGTGACCCAGGAAACATCTCGCCAGTCCCTCACTCATGCCCTCTCGAGCCTTACACTCTCACCTCGATTCACTCCTCCACCACAGCACTCAACAACGGTGACGAGAAGAAAAAAGGAGGATGGAGAGAAGGGCGATCACAGTAACAAGAAGGAAGAAGAGGTGGTGGAGGAGGAGATGACGATGAATGTATTATTAAAAGGTGAAGAAATGAAGGAAGAGATGATTAGTATGTAAGAGAAAGGGGAGGACTCTGTAGAGATTTGAATACGTAACATATAGATCACGAGCTGTATTTTTTTTCCAATGTGCTATTAAGCCTAAAAAAAAAAGACAAGTAGTTGCACATGAATTAAAGTTGTAATTTGTCTAAAACATCGTGGAGACTTAGAAAAATGAGTTATTTGTATGCTTGATTTCCTCATGATATTTATTACTACAGCTTAACTATCTTTTCGTCCTGCAATGAATTATAGCTGCGATAGAATTATACCTCACAATGGTTTCCCGCACCCCTGCTAGACAGAGACTATGCTTCCACCATATTAGGTAACCCGGGGGACTGAGGTGGCTGCAGCTGCCGCCACCAAGGGACTGTCTGCTCGCGACACTCCTGCCTCCGTGGTGTGGGCAGGGTGTAGGGAGGGTCGTCACCTGTGATAACTTTATTGACGAAGCCCACGAAGAAGGAAGACAGGAGATAAAAGTACAAGATGAGGGAGGAAAGTACTTCTGTTCGTGTCCTGTTCACTGTTCTGTCTTTTGCTGGAGGTTTTTTATTTCTTCGTGTTCTTTTTATTTTTTTCTTCTTCTTCTTCTTGCCTATGCTTCACCACACTCATATGATATCATTTAGTGGGCATAGCTTCCCTTATTGCCTCATTTCCCTTTGTAATGGCTTTGCTCCCTTCACCATACTTACAATGTCTATTTAATCCTTTCAGTCTCCAATATAGAATGAAAAAAACCTCTTGAGGCCGTTCCTGTACCAACCTTCCTTCCGAGAGTGACATCATCTTAATGGGGTTAGGATTCTTCTTACACTCCCTCCTGAGGCCGCGAGAAGGCGACACAAACGCCATCTGTGGGGACCCGCCGCCACCAGACTCTCGTGGAGTGTCATGCGATCCACCTCGCTTGACCTGCGCGGCCTCCACACCGTAAACAAGAAAGGTCACGCACGATAAGGGACGCCGCTTGCATGGAGCGTGGGAGATGAGTGGAGGAGAGGAGTGGAGGATGGGTTGGAAGACTAGTGGAAGGGACAGCGAAGACATTGAATATATGTCCAAGGTGTTCAAAATTATATCTCTTCATTGCTTCCCTCAGCCGATTCCATTTTCCTTTTTATTTTTTTTTATTTTGACCCCGAAAGAGTGTACGTAACAATTTCTTCAACTCGTACAAGTGCAGTAAAAATATCCTTTTGTGAAGAATAATTTGTTCCAGCTTGTAAATCCCCAGGACGTGGAGGGAGAAGGAGCTACGTATATGTATCTGGTTTTCACTGCAATGTTGTAGTTATTTATTTACGTTTTCCTATGTAATCGCTGACTGCTCCCTAATTGTAAGACGTCATCCCCAATGCAGTAAATCCTTAAGCGAGAGAAGAGAGAGAGAGAGGAGAGAGAAGAGAGAGGATGAGAGAGGGAGAGGAGAGAGAGAGAGAGAGGAGAGAGAGAGAGAGAGAGGAGAGAGAGAGAGAGAGGAGAGAGAGAGAGAGAGAGAGAGAGAGAGAGAGAGAGAGAGAGAGAGAGAGAGAATAAAAAGATAATAAACTACCTCTCTAAACAGATAAAAATATAAATAAATAAACATATAAATGAACAAATTAATAGATAAATAAATTAATAAATAAAACAAATAAATGCCAGTGTAAGCAGTAGGTTACCGGGGCTCCACGTGGTATTGGTTTGCTTCAGAGGAACTAATAACAAGGTGTTAAACCAGCCACCAGGAAAAACGTGGCTCGCCAATACACACAGGATGAATATCGGACAATTTGCCAGTCGAGATGTGGTATTGATTAGTGCGGAAATTGGCAAAATCTTCGGAATTACACAATACTCCCACAAAAACACTCTTGCTCTTTCACGACTCAGCGATACCATCAGGTCCGTGGGGCAACGAGGGCGAAGGCACAGGCCCCGTTCTTTACAGGGTGATGTTAATAGAGAACACTAGCCGGCGGCGGATCGGGGGGGGGGATGGTTACGGGGGTTATGTGGGGTTACGGGGGTGAGGGGGCTATGATGCACCTGTAGCCTAGACAATCCTCCTTCCTCCTCTCCTCCTCTCATCCACCTGCTTGTCTGTACTACCTCTTCCTTCCCTCTACCATAGCCCAGCTTCCGACCCTCCCTCTCCCCATCCCTCCCTCCCTCCCTCCCCATGTCTTCTCCCTCACACACTTAACAGATGTCGACTTCTTGGCATGATCATTTTTTTTATTGTCTCTTTCTTCACCTGCTTTTCTGTGTAGTCATCCTTTCCTCTTTCTCTTTCTCTTCTGTCTTTATCTTCACTCCTGTTTTCTTTTTGTTTCAATTTTCATTTAAGCTTATTCAGTATGATAGTTTTCCGGTTGTTTTCAATTTTAAAATAATCAAATCAATGCCGTATTATCAGAAATCTATTAGAAATTATCATCATCAGCTGGTCGATTATTACATCATTTTTACGACATATTTGAATGGTGTGATATTGGTATTTTAGAAGAAATTAATAAACAATAATTACGCTATAATGAATGAACACAAGACATTAGACTCAGAAAACAGTCTTCTTAACGCCTAGAAAATAAAATAAAACAGAATAAAGCAGTAACAACTCACCAAAAAAAGAGAGAAAGAGAAAGAAAAAGAGAAACAAAGACAGAGGGAAGATAAAAACTTATAATAGACTCAAGTGAAGTGACTACAACAGTAATTTAGAGATGTGGTCTGAGGGACACGACTCAGCACACACCAAGAACACCAAGAACACACGAGGCTCCACACGATAAGAAGATGGACTTGGCCCGGCGGAGGAGAGTTGTGGCGAGGCAAGGGTGTGGCAGGGGGAGGGAGGAGGGAGGCAGGGAGGGGACACACGAGAGAAGGGTAGAGGAGGGGAGGTAATGGGTGAAAAGCGAGAGGCGAGAAGGAAGGAAGGAAGAGAGGGAGAGTGAGTGAGAGAGAGGGGATGGAGGAAGGGAAGCATAAAGGTGAGGAGAGAGAAGGAAGGTGGCGCGAGGGAGTGTGACGCCGCCTCAGCACATCGCCCCGACACCACCTATTCCGCACCTCCCAACGACCTATTAATGGAACATATAATTATGCAAAACTCCATCGACTGCTCACAATGGCGGACTTGCCAATGCACTTCCAGAGGACCCTCGTTACCCGGCTCCTCCCACTTCGTATACAGCGCCCCGCCCCCCTCAGCTAGGTAGCGGGGCGGGGCGGGGCGGGGCGGGTGTGGGGCGTCCAGTAGCCGTGGCGCGGGTGTTGGGTCCAGGGCGGGATCGGTCGGGAAGGCGGGTTGGGCGGGGGTCCTGTTCGCACTAAGCATGCAGACTCCGTTCGGCATCACATCAAAATGTATTATTGGTGGCGAGTGAATCCGTTAAACAATAGCTTGTGTGATCGCCTCAGATGATAAGATTCATTTCAAAGGTATTAGATAGGGCTCAAGCCATAGTTTGCCTTCAATAATTGGTACCTGTCCAGAGACATTGTGATATACTCACCGTCGATGTATACCTTGCTCTCTATTTAGCCATGTAAATGAGCTATTCTTAATAAGTTAGTGTTTGGAAAGCTGTTATTTAAGACTAGCTGAGCGGCTGAGAATAATTGCATAGAAACCCAGTGAACGGCGGTTGTAAGTTTTATTATTGTGTTCTTTTTTAGGCTCGGGATACGCCTATTTACCAACAGGATCGCATTGATAAGGATTGTTATATCGATAGGGTAGTAAATACTTATCCCCGAATTCCAATTCCAAACGTTAGGCTCTAAATGTCCAGACGAGAAGGTTGAATTTCGTGGGCACCAATCAGGAAAGTCCTCCGTGTTGCGGGCTCCCAGGCGTGATGTATGAGGGATGTTGATTGGTAGGCAAGTGTAAACAAAGCGCCTAGTGGTCGACAAGTCGCCTACCCGCCCATCCACTAATTGTTACTTTAAACAGAGTTGGAGTTAATAACATACCCTGTAATATTCCCAGATGAATAAGGTAGGGGAAGACATGAGCACTCGCATCTCCTCCCACAATATTTGCACTATTCATTGCGTAAACAGATTGGATTCTCTTGATAAACTGACATTTGCATAGGAGTGTGTTCGCCTCGCCTTTCACGCACTAAGTCAACAATGTGTGTGAAGGTCAAGTTTGATACGGTGATTCGACTGCAAATGGCGAGAAAGACTTTCATTCTACGCTATTTTGCTCTCACGCCGCGGGTGTCGAAGGAACTGGTCTCGAGGGACGCGAGGCACAACACAGCCTCACTAACGAGGAAGATGTCTAAAGCCAACTCGTTGCCAACCAACTCTTGTGTTTATGATAATTCATAGTCATTCATACAAGACCAATAAGCTTCCTGGGAACAACACTTTTTTTCCCCTTGCTCATTCCGGGAAAAATAACAACGAACATAAACACCACAGACTTAATGTAACACAGAGAGAAGGAGTTTTATAAAGACGAAGCTAATTAACTCACCTTCCTTAAAGAGCCGGTGCAGGGTGCAGACCTTGCGGTGTTGCTCCTCCTTGTACTACCAATGTTCCTCGTCATACACGGCAACTTCTACAAGGAGAAAAAAAGAATAAGTGTGTAGCACGACGCGTTAATGTCCCTGAAAAAATACAACAACCAATACTCGCCTCCCGCCGCCAATGAGACGAAGGTGATTTATATCAACTCAAGTGGAGTCTGAAAGTGACTTATTCTCCCGCGTTACCTGACGGGCGCCTCGCTGCCTCCTGCTCCTCCACTAGCAGCAGCAGCAGCAGCACACATACCCCTTGAAACAATAACAAATCGCGCTCCTTTAACATTCTGTTCTGTAACAATACCTGCTCGATGCCGCGTGGAGGAGCGGCCCACAACCATTACAGAGCCTTTAAGGAGAGCTGTATGAATGCAAACTTTAATTGTAAAACACAAAAGCCGGTCATAAGTCTCGGCCAAAAGGAAGAACCAATGCTCGTCTACACAATTGCTGCTCTAAATAGCCCAGTCTTCAAGTTGTGTTCCTCTGAGCGATCAAATGCACGTGTGTTGGGGTTTTATCGCCCTCTGATGCCACTCGTCAGTAGAGGTATATAGAAGATGCCATCAGTCTGTCTACTAAAACCCCTTACATCTCACTGAAGAAGGAGATACTATTTTTTTCTAACTTATACTTAAGTGGTTCAAGACAGTGCTGATTATGTTATGTCAGTGAATAAAAAGAAAGTAGTGTTGTGTGGGATCTACCGAGCTTTAATTACAGGTCAACTTGATCAGGTGTATGTCTTCCCATGCCCACTGTGGTTGTATAAGCCGGTGCACTGCTTCCACTACTGCTAAAGAAACCCAGACGTGCCCCAACTCTCAGCGTCTCCTCAGTCTCTCGGTCTCCTCCTTGCCCCCAGTATCCAAGGCTCACTTTTTTACACCCATTCAAACACCCGCAACGCCTCCAACCAGCCATCCATCTTATCTGTTCACCCATCTATTTATCGCAACATAACCATCCACTAGGCCCTTATCTTGCTTATTCAAGCGTCCACCACACTTGGACAGGACCCTCCACGCCATCCATCTTATCTCCGGTCATCCGGCGGCCATCCATCTCCCATGTTTTTGATCACGAGGGGGGGAGGGAGGGCCAGCCAGACCGCTCTACATCACTGAGGCAAAACCTAATGCGATAAAAACACCCCCATGCTCATCATCATCATCATAATAACAGTAATCTTCCCCTCCACCATTATCAACCTTATCTCTTCCATCGTCACCACTATCACTACCATCCCTCCCATCGATCCTACCATCTCCATCAGACGTGCCCACCCCTCCCTCCCTCCCTCCCTTCTCTCTTTCTCTTTCCTACCCTCCGCCCAACGCCGCCTCCCTCTCGTCCCCGCCACACTGGGATGGGCGTGTGGACCCAGCCAACTATGATAATCAAGGCAGGCAGGCCGCGAAGTCCCTCACACCCGACTTGCGAGGCTTCACAACTTGATGGCAAATTACCGCTTGAAAGATATACTGGCGGCCGGCCCTTGCGCGGTGTTGCCACTTGGGAGAGGCTTTTCAGGGGCGCTTTACGGAGGTTTCCAAGTCTCGCTTTCTGTAAAATGGACGAAGAGGCTTTTGTTCTTGGTTCACACGCGGCCCCACGGCACCGCCCGGCTATAGCTCGTTCCTCATGCCTCGTCCAGGTGATGATGTCTGCCGTTCTGCCTTGCTCCTTCCTCTTGTTTACTTACAGTGTTTCATTTAGAGTGTACTCGCGGCTCTGCACCTGGAGAGACTCGACACTCGCGGTTCGTGGGGAGGTGCGGTTGGTTCTAGTAGCTGGTTACCTGGTCTCCTTATTTACCAGTCTTACATCTGCGGCGGCAACACGATGATTATTGATCGTTTCTTTTTTATTTTTATAGACCGTCAAATACCTAAAGAGTCGAGAGAGGAAAATATTCCATCTCATCTTGAATACACAGCGCGGCATCTCTCTCTCCCTCTTTCTCTTTCACTCTCGCTCTCTCGCTCTCTCGCTCTCTCGCTCTCTCGCTCTCTCGCTCTCTCGCTCTCTCGCTCTCTCTCTCTCTCTCTCTCTCGGCAACCCAATAATTATTTAAAGGGAGATTTGTGTATCTGCTTTGTTCCCTTTATCTGATCCCTTCACTCGCTTGCTTTATTTCTGGGCTATTTGTTATTCGCGCTTTTAGACAGTAATATATCTGGGTGTGTTTTGGGTTATGGATGGGAGGCCACGTGAACCTTACCTGTGTGCACTGCTCTATTGCTGCCTCATTGCACGACCCTCACCTCCTTTCCTTGCTCCTTCTCTGCTCTTCTCTCCTCTCCACTATATACCACTTTTACCTTCACCTCTCATCCCTCTTCTGCTTATTTTTTTTTTTCTCTATATCTGCTAGACTGTTATCCTTTCTTTCTTTTCGATCTTATTTCTCTCTCTCTCTCTCTCTCTCTCTCTCTCTCTCTCTCTCTCTCTCTCTCTCTCTCTCTCTCTCTCTCTCCTCTCTCTCTCTCTCTCTCTCTCTCTCTCTCTCTCTCTCTCTCTCTCTCTCTCTCTCTCTCTTCCTTTCTGCACAGCGTTCAACATTATATAGCCTTTGATTGCATACATCCTCATTTTTCCTTGAATCAACTAAATCCAGTTTCACGTCTTGCAAAGTGAGTCTCTTGATAAGGAAGACCACAGCGCGACACTGTTAAGAGAAAGGAAGAACACACACACCACACACACACACACACACACACACACACACACACACACACACACACACACACACACACACACACACACACACACACTGGTCAGGGTCTTCTTCCTTATCTCACTCACCTCTTCCTACCATCACCTCCTATCCTATACAGTTAGACTCGTAATGCACAAGGAAGGTAAGTGTTCAGTGTGTATATATATATATGTCATTCACTTGATATACAAATTAAATAACCACGTAAGTCAATAATTTTACGTAAGGCGCTGTATGTCCTGAATAGAGTTGAACATTACATCACGACTGTCCGTATTACCACCACCACCAC